>UELX01001160.1:0-49956 GCA_900480035.1 Eupelmus urozonus
AATAATAATAATAATAATAGTAATAATAATAACAACAAAAATGTATTTAAAAGAAAATATTACTATATTATATAAAATATGACTAAGAAATATTAGCAATTTATGAAAGCATATTTTATTTTTATCACTTTATTATTTGATTTTGACGTGCTTATTGTGCCATATTTGTAACTTACCGGCATAATTAAATAAGATGCTCTCTTGTCATGTACGTTTTTTCAGGAAAAAAAACAAAATTATTTTTCCTTTCGCTTTAATTGACATGGTAATATAGCGAAAAAATTATTATTATTTTTGTAAGCAAAAATAATAATAATTTTTTCGCTTATTTTATTAAATTACCGCGTGAAAGCACAAGAAAAGAAAAGTTTGAATATTTTAATAACAATTGGAAAATCGTTCTTCTGTATGTATATGTGTATTTAAAATTTTTAATATGGCATTTGTACTTCATTATTTATGTAATATTTCAAATAAGATATTTTAATATTAATAACATTATAAAGATTAAAGTTTTCTTAAAAACTAATGAAAATGTCAGTTGATTCAAGAAGAAGGATCTCTCGTACCTATTGTCGTCCTATCAAGTGTCGTTCTAATTGATCTGATTGTTATATCGGTGTTTAATTAACTTTAGGTTTGACTTAGCACAGTATTTTTAGCTGCTTTCTTTTATTATTAGTATACGAGTACTTACTATTTTTATTTTTTTGTCTTTTAATAATTAAATAAATAAATACAAAATTTTTTATTTTTCCATAAATACACTTTTTGCAATTTCTTATTTCAATGAGATCAAATATTAATTTGTTATATTTTAGTTTTTTTTATGAAAATTATTTTATTTATCATAGCAAAAATTTTGAAAAAAGAAAGATATAGATATTTGGCTTCCTTGTAGTAAGTTGGAGAAATCTTAATGCTAACGTATTGGTAGCATATATTTTACTGTTATAAAGCGTTTTGTTATATTTGTTACAGATAATTATAAATGAACTTAGATCTGTGTTTAGTTTACGATACTATTATGTGCTCTTATATTATAAAATAAAATTTGATACTTTACATTTAGGTGTTGCAAATAGACCAAACCATAAGGGTTCTATGAATATACAACGAAATATCACTGATATTTCATTTGTTGCTATTTTTGGAGTTATGTTTGCAACTTGGTTGGCATCGTGTTTGTATGGTAAACATTCTTAATTTTTTTCTTTGAGAGCGTAGTGAAAATCTTATTGAATTATATGTTTTATATCATTTATACAGGACTTGCTGTGATACCTAATGATTATGATGATTTTGTTAACAAAAGTATAGCAAGGGGTGGAAACAGAACATTGTTAATGCATATTTACATTATCAAAATTAATTCGTTCATAAATTTTTATATTCATTCTTATTTAACGAGGTATGTACCTGTATAATTATATCGTATATATAACAATACGTAAAATCTATAAGTTAAATTTTTTTATAAAGCTAGTAAAAATTATTTAACAGTTTAAAATATTATTAAAAATGTTTACTTAAGAGCTCTGTTTGGATGGTGGAGTGCATACCCGTTTTCATTATCACGCTGAATGAATCAACTTACGAACAAAGTCGGTGAATCAATTATATAATTTCTTTTTGCTTTCTAAACATTAATTAACCGACGACGTAATTTATACTAGGTTTAGAGAATTTATTATAAATAATTCTTATAGAGGCGATGATTAGTCAATTTTTAAGAAACAGCTGGTTAATTCGTAAGTTCTGCGATGAGTTTACGATGAGACCAGATACCACGGAGTTATTTAAATTGAGCTTTTGAGTAAGCATTCTTTATTATATACATAAACTTACGAATTTAGTTTTATTATTTAATGTAACACAATTGGTTTTAAAAAGAAAAATCTAGTTAATGAAGTGCACTTTGAAAATTACAGTGGTTACTTTTGGAAAATATGGATTATAGTTATTGGAACACCAATGATGTTCTGTTCTTTATTAATAATAAGTAAACATCCATACTTTTGTATTTATGCTGTATTAGTTCAGATAATTTTTGAAACGATACTAAGCATTATAACGGTGGTTTCAACAGTTAACAAAATTGTTACAAATAAAATTAATGATTCCAATGTTTTCTTTGATATTGTGAGTATCGTATGGAATGTACTTATAACTATATACTGGCTTTTTATAATTTTCTGTTGTAAAAAGTCTGGATTAGAACATGTAGCTCACACCATAAAAAAATCACTTAGGTAATATGTAATGAATATTGTTTATTATTTTTTTTTTTTTTAATGCAAATATTTTTTCCATACGAATAATTATAAAAAATTATTAATTTTCAGTGCTATTTTCTATTTTGGCGCCATAATTTGGTTTGCAATATGTGTTATAATAGTTTATATCGTTATGACAAATGTTACTTTAGCAGCTATTGGATACATAGACTTTTTCAATCCTTTACATATAATAAGTATATTTACTTATTTTTACATGATTAATTTTGTTTACTGTTTTGGAATAACAGTAGTCTCTCAAACGTTATTTATTTGGCATTGTGCACAAATGAAGAAAGCAATTCCCAAAACCAGTCTGTTTAGCTGCATATCCATAACTTGCAGGTATAAAATTAATTAGATATTAAATGTACGATTACACATTATTACTTGAATTTCATTTTAATATTTTTTAATAATTTCCAGATATCACCTTGGATCAGTTGCTTTTGCTGCAACATACATACTACCAATGTGTTATGCAATATTCGTTGCTTGTAAACAAAAATCTACTGTTGCAAAATCAAGAAACTTGTTAATTGAAATACTTCTTAAGCTTTACCTAATATGTGAGATTGCGGATTTTGCTTTGATCCAAACTGCCGCTCACGGTTATGAATTTTATAAATCAACCAAAAGAATATTTCATTTAATTGTCACAGATTCTTGTTTATCATTTGGATTAGTTTCGGTAAGCCAATGTGATTTTAAGGCCAAGTAATAGAGTAAGATAGAAATTTATTCAGAATATTAAACGAAAACCCAAAAATTATGTCATGAACATTAATTAGATCACGTGGTATGCTTTTAATGATCGTTGTTCAAATTTATAAGAATGAGGGAAAAGTGCTACTAAGATCTCGATTATTTTTTGGTACTTTATTTATTTTATGTCAATACAATAAAACTTACGCTATAATAATAGAGAGATAGCGTGCACAATAATTTGAATTTAACTTTAGTTACGCCATATAAACATAGTAACTTAGTCTCATTACTTACTTTAGAAAATATTTTCTTCTAAATTTTCTTACATTTTCTCTCCATAAACAATATCTCAAAAACCATCAACCCAGACACATCGAAAGTCTATCGAACGCGATCTACAGTTAAATTCAATTTATTGTGCGCGTTATCTATCTATCATTAGTGTAAGTTTTATTATTACTAATCTCTTTTTAAGGTGTTGTTATTATTTAATACTAAAAGAATGATAAGATGTTTATAGTTGCCTTGAAAAGATAAGCTAGCAGACTTAGGTTTGACAAATGACCAAAATGTCGTCGGCATAAAATAAATAAAGTGCGAAAAAATAATCAAGATCGTGTGACAATTTCTCTCATACTTATAAAATTAATTAGATCAATTAGGAAAATTTATTTTCTAAAGATTTTATATTTTACAAGAAATTACCAAAATCCATTTTTAAGAAAAGTTCTAATGACTTTAAAATAAATTGTTCATGTTAGAATGACGGTAATGTCGATAGAATCAGATTTTGATACTTATATTTATCTGTCTATAATTTTTTTAATGCCAATTGATCTTTTCCCGACAAAGGACTCAGCTTTTTGTAAAAAATACAATTTAAAGACTTTTTTTTAAAGAAAAAGATTTTTTCCATCTGATGTGATTAATGTTTAAACATAATTTTTGGGTACCCGTATAATATTCTTTAGAGATGTCTACTAGACCTTTTTACTTCATTTTTATTTTCTTAAGACCAATTATTGTAACTAAAAAGACTTTTGTAAAATAATATACTAAATTTTAGATTTTTCGAAAGATTCTGATGTCTGGTCTACAATTAGTTGTAGTAATCGCTACAATACCAGCAGTTTTCTCGCTTGTTTTTGCATCTAAGCAAAATCAATATGGTGAAAAATTTAAGAATTTACAGAAAGATGAATTTATATCCTCAATCACATCTATGATTTTCATTTTTGTACCAATTGCGATGTCAGCAGCTATAGTAGCAGTATCTGCTCTAAATACAACTCTACTTTATACATTTGAAGAAGAAAAAAATAAAGAAGAATCTGACAAATCAATTTCACACACTCTATAATGGAGTAGTATAGTGCCTGATTTTAAGCAGATATCACCAAAAATTAACATTTATTTTAATTGCTACTGATTAAATAATTCATCATAAATTACGTAACTTTAAAAAAATAAAAAATTATAAAATATTAACAAAAAAAGTACAAATACAAATATTTGCTTAAAAAATTATCCTTTAAAGGGCCTATAAATTTGTGATCAACTATTTTAGTTCAAGTATAAAATTCTTGATTATGGAATATAAATTGTATAAAAAAATAACACTGCTTCCGTGCCACTATAGTGTATATATATATTGCATATAATGGCTTCCGATCTGAACGAGGTTATAGAAACAAGACATATAACTAATTATCATGATTGCTAGTTATTACGCTCTTCTATAACTTATGGTTATACTTTACATGTACAAAATAAATATATCTATATTTTGGTCCTGAAATTATAGTACATATCGATATGAGCGTGGAAGATGGTTATTGGCCTCGTGAGATGTTTTCCATTCGAGCAAAGTATGATGGGTGAAAAGTCGATCGAGGCAAAAATTATCTTACCCAACATTATCGAGCTGTATTTTATGCCACGAGAGCCAAAAAATCATTTTAAAGTTCAAATTTTAAGGTTAAAGTAGCATAAAAGTTATTCAGTTGTCTACACTCACGGAATCAAATTGATGAATATCATGGCAGCAAAATAGTGCCATGCTTTTCTTAAAGTAGTCGCTGAGCATGTACTAAATTCTAAGGTTAAATTTGACAACTTTACATTCATTTGATAGTAATATACAATAAAATATTAAACCATATTACGTATTATAATTCTAGTTTTACTATTATATGAAAACACAGACAGATTTTTAAAAAAGTAAAGTTATTGACTGTTGATTCTTAAGATATTTTATATAGTTATATATATGGAACGTAAAAAGACCAAGTCCATTTTTACATGTTCTTAAAAAAAAAAAAAAAAAAAGAAAGTAGTGCACTTAAAAAAAAATTACTTAAATCACTTTTTCATTAAAAAAATTGATTAAAGTCAAGGATAATTTTGAATGAATCTGCGAATATCAATAGAATTTGTTTCTATTTCCAATATTAAACATCTGAAAGATACTTTTTCATATAATTATTCTAGTATACATCATGTATCACAAATGTAAAATTCACTTCATTAATTATAGCTTTGCAAGTTAAAATAATGTACAGTATTAAGTATTTAATAATTTTCTTTTATTCTTTATTGGATGATCTATTCACGTAAATATAATTATACATATCATTAATAAATTTTATCATATAATATAAACACTTATTTTGTAATTCAAGTTTGTTTAAACAAAAAAAAAAAAAAAAATATATTAATTAGTTGGTCATCTATGTAAGGTAGATAAACAAAAATATAATTTTAAAATAATAATATTTATTTAAATTAAAATTTTTGTTATTAAATATTCCAGTTTTTACTCAACACAATAATGATAATAGTATTATAGTATAATCTCAATATTTTTATTTCTAATTTATAACTACATAGTTTTAGCTTTTTAACTTTACTAGTCATAATAAAATAAGTCACTGGAAAAAATTCATAAATAAGATTTTTCAAATATTATACCAAAAATTATCCAATGACGTCTTTTCCACAACAATGCGTACGCGAGATATGCTTATAATTTGTATACATTGTACATCCACTTTTAATCTATTGTATTTCCTAAGACTATAGCAAATACTGGACACTTCTAGATTTAAGATCTAGGTAATAATATCACTCTCTTACAGGCGCTTTTGCGCATTCACTCTCGCTTCTATCACACGATGATTTTGTATGCATTGTGTACTGTACAAAAATAAAATATAATAGTGCTCGATCTTTTGAACAATTGTGAATTAGGTACTTCCTGTCTATTCTGTATTAGTTTTTAGCTTTATTATTATTAAACTTATTAACAAATTTGTGCTATTTTTAAATGCAATTAGTTCATGATAATAGCGACCTGCGTTATTTTCTGGAAACAGTAATTAACATTATCTTTGTAATAGTATTAACATTCTAATCTGACCTTTATTGTACATTTACACGATCAATTAAGTGTAATTTCGTACACGAAGTATTATAACTAGTGATAGCTCGGTGTTAAATTGATATAATCTCTTAATTTGGGTGTACGAAATTTAAGACATTTAATTGAAATCTTATAAAATAAAATTTTTTTTAAGATCTAGGTATCGTATCAATTTTAATCAGATCAATTTATTCCCTTTTTTAGAGATAATAAATTTAAAAAATTAATACTTTTACTTATCACAACAAGAAAAAATTAATCCTTCAAAATATTATCAATCATTGTCAGACTAATAATTTTGTTCATTAAATGTGTAACTCACCAACATTTTCTAGCCTTAAAAACTGTTCAACAATTCTTTATTACTTTGTGTTTTATTTTAGAAATAAAGTTATTACTATAAATTGATGAAATAAGAAGACTCTGTTGATCTCCACGAACTATCCAATTTATTAAAAATTCGCCGAAGTTTCGGACGTGTTGTTAAAGTACGTCCCTTCTCAAGGCAGTTGATTAATAAACTGGTGTGTCTACGGAGTCACATTGTAGATACACCAGTTTATTAATCAACTGCCTTGAGAAGGGACGTACTTTAACACGTCCGAAACTTCGACGAATTTTTAATAAATTGGATAGTTCGTGGAGATCAACAGAGTCTTCTTATTTCATCAATTCATCACCACGCGAACAATAAATCATCGTACGCTATTATTACTATAAACTTATTAATTTTTAAATTTTCTAAAAAATATATAGTCAAGTTTAAAGCTTTTTAAAAATATAACAAAATACTATATAATAATATTTAATTATAATTTATTCCCGACTCACCTGTAAAGGCCACTTTAGTGACTCAAAAAGCGGGTCAAAAGTAGCATTTGATTCTCTATAAAACCGTTTCCCCTTATATTTATTTTATTCCCTAGGGAATAAAGTATTTTATTCCCTGTAAATTTGAAATTTGATATTCAAGAATAATTTGTTATTAAACTCAATTTTTACAGTTGAGTCGGAAATAAAACATTATATGCAACTCGGAAATAAAATCCATTCGCTCGGGTGTTTACTGCCCTCGCTTCGCTCGTAGAGTAAAATCACCCGCGGGAATAATCCTCGACTTTATTCCCTTGTTGCATAATGTACTATTAATAGATGAAGAAACCTATTTTGCAGAAAGTATATTTAACTTACTTTATCAAATTAACAAATGGTTATACATTTTAATATTTTCTAATAGAAATAAAGACTATGTGTATTATTTTAAAAAGCAATTTTTAGTTATAATTTAATAATTTAATATAGGTAACATAAAAAGAAAAAAACAATATAAAACTATAAAGTAATTATCAAATATTGCAAAATTTACATATATACATATATTTCGAAATTATGATAAGTGACTAGTAAATTAATAGGAAACTAATATTTTTACTCTGATCTGATGAAAATTGATGAGCTTCCTATATTATATTTTACTTTAACAGCAATTCTTTCTTGTTATAAAACATTAAATCTTGTATTGAAAAAATAAATATAAATTTGCTGATTAAGTTTTGCTTTATAGTAATGTGTAGGCATATACCGTCTTACTCTATCTATTCATTGTACTTATGACATCTTTACTACTGTTGCTATAATCGCGAGACTAGGGCGTGCACATAATTAAAAAATAATTACCCATTTTTTATAGCTAAATCTGACTACAAGTACTAACAATCCGAAGTACAGTAGTCTATTAATAAAAGCGTACGTGCCGATACGAATAAACCCTATGCATATTAATAGGTATGTTATTGTTATTAATCTTTTGTCGGTGTAGCACTTAGTTACTGTACAAGCCTCCTTATGAAATATATACCTGCAAAAAGTAGCGATAATCTTGCGTCGTGGAAGGGCCAGCAATGCGCGCTTGCGATGCTGTCATGCTTTCACACAGCAACACATGAATTTTCGAGAAGAGATCAAGTTGCTGCCGAAGCTTGTTTGTATCATCGCAATTGGCGAACTTTTAGCGAGTACAAACGAGGCTCACTTTTAAGAGTTCAACTCCTTTTTTGGTGTCCGATGCCTGTGAATATTTTTTTGCCATTGCATGTTATGTTTCAAGCGCATATGACGACGCAGGTCGGTTCTACGACTGAGTGTAGTGTGACATAAGATGCAGGTTGTCTGGTTGCGGTGCACTTCGAGGTGCTGGGTCAGCGAAGCAAGGTGCTTGTAAACGCTCCCACAGAGACTGCACGAAAAACGCCCCGGACCCTGCATCACCACTTGACCACCAGTTGTATCGCCAACATGCTTCCGTTTCCGTCCCACCACCCCCCCTGCAACACATATTTAACACCTTCGTGACCCCGTTTCTTTTCTTTTTACCATTCATTAGAATATTTAGATACTCCCGTTTTTTCTATTTTTTTTTCTATTTTTTTTTTTTTTTTATTACTCTTTTTATTTTTTTTTCAACTTCAAATAAGGTTAAACACTTATTGCACACGCATTATCATACCGCTATACAATGTGGATTCCTCATTGAATCTTTCAAGTTTTTCATGCTTACATCACCTAGCGTACAGTGTTGCTAATCATCTACACTTCACTACATTTTAGCTTTTCTGTGAATTTCCGATCATATATACTCTAGTGATAATACTTTTAAGCAGTGCATGCATGAAAAACTTTATGAATAGTGTGTGCTTTGTATTATCAACGACAATAGAAACTTACTATTGCAATATCATGATATTTAATCGACTTTTATACATTAACTGAAATATATTAAATTTTATATTTTACTAAGCAGATAAATTAAATAAATTTAAAATTGAAATAATCTATTATCGTTGATATTTTTAAATTTTCTGAACTTTCAAAATGAAAGAGTTTTTGAATGATACTTTCATTTATTGATAATCTATTATTGGATATTACAAAAACTCAATCTATTTTGAAATTAATATTGAATAAAATTTAACAGTATGACAATTTTTTCTAATACTATTAGCAGCTATATATCTTATATATAAATATTTTCTATTTTTAAGTCGTTTGTTGTTGTTAATATTTATTATTTATTAAAATGTATCTTCTATAGATGTTTTAAAATCAAAAATATCATTTATAAAATAATAAGTGGTGATAATGTTAATATATTTATTACTTTTCTTGACTATAATGCTGCAACCACTGAAAAAATAGTTACTGTAAAAAATAGTAACTGTTATAAATTACGAGAAAAGTACTTTGACTAATGAATTTAATTAACTGAAGATATATAAATATAGATCTTTTTTTGATTTGGCGATTGATGATATCTAATCAACCTGAACTTAATTATTTATATTAATTGAAATAATAAAAAAAAAACAGTCATTTCTATGTTTTGTCTTAATTAGTAAACATATTATGTTATATTTGTATAAGTTAAGGCTTCTGTTATATCGTTACCAGCTTATTTCAAATATTACATTCTATTTAAAATTATTTCAGTCGGTATAATTATATCTGAAAAATATATATTAGTTGCGAAAATATCTTTAGTAGTTACTTATATATAAATGATTTTGAAACAATTTAATGAATTTATAGATTGTCAGCGAGCCACAATAAAACGATAACAAAAATAACTCGATTCAGTGCATTTATTAAAATTTAAAAAAAATTTAAAGTTATTTTTTTATTAATTTTATTGTAGGTTCCCAAAGATTGTTAAATTCATTACAATGTAACTATAATTAATGTTGAGGGAAAAAATTTAACTTGCTCAAAATTGACGTTTTAAAACTTTATTCACACATATCTTTCACTTACATGGTTTAGTAAGCCAAACATAAGTTTACTTAACTTTTATGTTTTCATTGTTAATCAATTATACATACATACATTCGCACGTTTGCGCTTGCATGTATGTTTAATGAAAACGAAATCGTCTTCTTCGTTTTTTTAGCAAAATAATAAATTGGCAATCTTCTTGTACTTAAAATTATTGTGACTTATGAGGAATGTGCATATTCGTTTGTTATGCAAGTCAAGAAAATAATGTAATTTATTTTATTTGGTTAGCTGTAAAGCACAGTAGATGCAAGAAAAATACTAAATAAATCAATGATTTTTAACGAATTTAAATATAAAAGCATTTTTTATATTTATCCAACTATATGAAATATATATGATTAAATCATACTTTATCTAAAGTACAGAATTATCACTACACTTAATTTGGTATTAATAAAGTACTAGATAATAAAATAATCAATGGTTGCTTATAATGAACACTGATTATCTTCATATTTTAATGTAGTACATGTAACTAAATAAATTGAAAAATACATTTAGACCACATTTTAGATTGCACTTATCGATTACCTCATATTCTTATCAGATTGTATTTCGTTTTTTTTATGTATAATACAATTACATGAATTTGCAAATAATATTGGTGAAATATAAATTTTATTTTATATTTTTTCATGGGAAATTTGCTTAGAAACAATCCTATTGTTTAAAAAACTATTTTAAGTGTTATTTTGAGGTAATTTTTAAATATTATTTTCTCCCTTTTTTATATAAATATAGGTGCAACTAATATTTATATTATTAAATAAAAAAAGAAACAAAATATATTAACATAAAGAAAACAAACTTTAACGTATACGCATATAATAGTATGTATATATAATTGAGCTATACTAAAAAAAAATTTATCGCGAAATGCAATTCTTTGTTCGCTTTTTCGTCTCTCATTCTAACTTTTTCTCTTTCACACTCGAACCAGAGATCACTCAAAAATATTGATGCCCACAATAGCCAATTTTAAGACTAGTATGGTATCATTCGACATGTACAGTTTATTCTCTTCACTAACGTTTACATCGTAAAAAAGTATGTCTACTTACAACGCAAGAATTTTATATTCTTTAATCAAATAGCAACTTTGGTCAGTAATCAAAAAATTTTTTTATAATGAATATACAAGTGACATGGATCCACCATTACTATGGTGATAACGGAATCCTTATGAAAGTAATAGATGACAGTACGTGTTGTGAAAATGTCACTGAGAAAATGCACATTCCTCCTTAATAAAATTGCTATTTAAGTACTGATAAATCATTTGACTAGATTAAATCTTTTTTTTTTCTTATTCGCTTACTCGATTCTTTGGTTACAAAATAGATTTGTATAGCGCACGTAATGTAGATTTGGTATTTCTGGGACGCCGGGATAGAAATAAGAATGTACAAGAAACGGCAAATTGTCAGGAAACTAGGAAAACGAATGAAAAAAGGGAGCGTATAAATTGTTGCAAATCCAACGAGCTTGGATCTCGCGACTCCTCAAGTTGCGAAGTCTTATCCAGAAAAGCGGCGTTATCGATAAAACCGGTATTTTATATATGTACGTTCTGTTTTTTCTTTTTTTTAAATATATGTTTCGCAGATTAAATGTATATCACGTATGCGCACTCCACAGCACACGTGTCACAGTGCTCACATATCCTTACCCCCTTTTACACCCCAGCTGTATGTACACACGCTTCGCGCACGCGCATGCATTATATCTCTAAATATCAATTGTGCTATCATTCTTACAGTCAATCCTCGCGCAGACACATCACACAAACGCGCAAACAAATGTATATTCATATATTATATATAAATGACTAGGGCGCAAATCTGTAAAGACACAGGCATCATCGCGGTGCTGCCGCGATCCTTCGTTATCGGCATAGTCGTCCTCTTGCTCGGCGCGTCATCACCGTTTACACTAAGGAATAGGACTAGAAGTAATTCTCTCGACGCTGCTCTCCCTAATGCGTATGGTCGTGAAGGTCGGCCCGGGATCCTCGTTCTGCGGCGCCTCCTCGGCTGTCGTCGCCGTCGACGACGCCGTCGGCGTCTGGGGTGTCGGCGAGGCCCGCGGACTCGACGATATTTTTATGGCGCCGACCCCACCGACGCCACCGACGCCACTGATGCCGCCGCCGCCGCCGACGCCGCCGATGCCACTGACGACGTTGCCGATGGAACCGCTGACGAAGTTGCTGATGGACGCGCTGATGCTATTGATAGAACCGGTGACGCTGCCAGTGATCTGGCCGCTGCTGTTGCTCACCAGCGAGCCCACGCCCAGCCAGCCGTGACGGTTTTTCAGGTGACGCTTCATGTGCGTCGTGCGGCTCAGGACTTTATGACAGACCGGACACTGGGTCGTGCCCTTGTGCATGTTCATGTGTTTATACATGGAATCTCGATTCCAAAACGATTTACCGCAGAGTTTGCAAGAATGCGACGGGTGTTCGATGACCACTGTACGAGAATCTAAATCAAATATACAGACGTTTTTGGTTTACAAGGCTGCTTGCTCTTATTGGCCTGCTGGGATTTTGTTTTTATTTCGGGTGTGGTGTTTGCGTGCAGCCACAGCTCGATTTTAACATCTGGCTGTGCTTACAGTTAGCAAAATAGGTTTTAGTAGAAGAGATTATAGAGAATGAAAAAAATATGTTTATGTATATATAACTCTCTGACTCTCACTTGACTCATTTTTAACTCTCATTCTATAGCTTTCAAATTTTTTTACAAAGCACTCTCTCATACCATCGGCCTCTGCGACTGCTAAAATTTTGGACTGTATCAAAACACTTACGGCGACACTTGATGAAATGCATAACAATCATAAACTCAAATTAGCATTCATTCAGACAAATGAAAATCTTCATGCTACACTGTGACTTATACTTATTATTATATAAAAAATATATATATTAAAATATTTTGTGTTGGTACCAGTAGCAGAAAATATCATCAATAAATTTGAATTAAAAATACTTGAGAAAATGTATGTTTCTCTGTTACTGGCACTTATGAATTAAATTGCAAACCAAATGTGACGTTTACACGCAAAGGACATTAAGAAATTTCAATGACATGCACACAAAAATATTAATTTTAAATACTGCTTTTAATTAAAAAAAAAAAAAAAAGTTGCATTTACAAAACAAACAAAATTTGATACAAATGATTTATAAATAGTAAACATTAATCATTTACACCTATAGTAAAATGAAAATGTAATTATATCATACAATCTGTAATGATTCGACAATCATGTTCCTTCGATTATCATCATTCACACCAACATTATTATCGCTATTATAAGGAATAAAGGCTTACCACTTTCAAGTTAATAAAATTATAATGCTGAATAATTTCATCTCAGTGATATAAAATAAATAAATATCAATTGCCACTCCTTCATACAAGGTCAGAACTGATTAAATAAAAAACATCAAATCACTAAAAATCAAAAACAATATTACGTATTTTTATTCACAGTAATAGAACTTGTTTTCAAAGTCGCAGCTCTTAATTTTTACAATAACTGCTATAAATATCATTATATTATTATAATTACCATTTATAATATGTTCTTCAATAACTACAATTACTACTACTACTGCTGCTACGCAAAAAATAAGTTTGATAAAAAACAGATTTTTTTTCGTTCTCAAGTTACGCGTTTGTGCTACAAAGGTATATTTAAAAGTAAGAAGAACTACTTTGTAAACGTCAGTCGCAATTAATTGAAACACATTAAAATCACTGGAACACCTTATATATGAATATCACACTAGTCTCACTTTTGAATTACTCCAAAACTGTTTTCTTGCACAATTGTTTGAACTACGTTGAAGTTATTTGTTTATTTTAATTTTTTAATAATTAAAGAAAATAAGTAAGATACTTTAATTTTTGTCGCCTGCCAGAAATATTTTGTTAGAGATTAATATTTGATAAAAATCTTACTTTAAAATACATTAATTGTACAAATTTTACAATATACATCTATCTTTTATTCATGTTAAAAAAAGACTTTGAAGCTTATGAAAACCTAGTAAAAGCGGCAGTCAAAATAATGTAGTATAAAAAATGAACATACAGTAATATAAAATATAAAATTATAATATAATTCAAATGAATAAAAAATGAGTGATAATATCTATTTATAATACTAAGTAAGTAAAAACTCCCCAACTGTAAGATAAAAAAAAAAATAATAAATATATTATACTCTACGTCCAAAGATAACTATAAATAAATCGAACTGTTTTTCCAACGACTAAGTATAAATCCTGCTTGTACATATATCAAATATATACACAATAGTAATCTCAATAAAAGCCTCAGTCAGACTTTTATACGATCGACGAACCTCCGCAATGTCGTCGCGCTCTCGACGGTCGATCCGATCGAGAAAAAAAAAAGAAGAACTACACCGCGCGCTGTCCGCGTGCGCGCGCTCACGCACCAGAAGCTAGAAGTAAAAAGGACTTTTTTTCTCGTTCACGTCCTAAGATAGTAATTACGATGCCTTGACCTTGACGCCGTGCACGTTTACCAGATGGCAGCGCATGGTGTACTTGCGCGTGAAGACGGCCCGGCAGATCGGGCAGATAGTGTCGCCCCTGTGTATGCTGCGATGATGGGCGAGGCTGTCGCCGCGGCTGTAGGACTTGCCGCAGACGTCGCAGACCCAGCGGCCGCTCTCGTCGTGCAGGGGCCGCGCGCGCCGCCTCTGCAGATCCGGACCAACGACGACGGCTACGGGGCCGACGCTTGACGCCGTACTGGTCTCGCCGGCGATCGGCAGGCCCTGGCCGATGTGCGTTGTTGCTTCTGCGCACACAATGCCAAAGTTGGGTTCCCAGTTTTTTTTTTTTTTTTTTCACAAACAGTCTTTTTATTTTATTTCATTTTTTTTTCTATTTTAATCTGCACTACGGCACCAGTAGCTCAAGGGTAGTAAGCTAAGAATTCTCTGGGCGCATTGTACCAACGAGGTGGTCGGTTCGACAGTTAGAGACGCGCGATAGAAGTAATTTTGATATTTTGTACAACGCGTAGAAGTAACCCGGGGTTAAGCGGTAAAATTTGTGAGCGTGCATGTGGCATATACGTTTATTGGATTATTTGACTAAGCCTTGTTCATTATTATCAGTATAGTACCCATAAGCGTGTTTTAATTGTAAACCTTTCACCACATTAGAAGATCAGTTGAGTCCGTTTAAGTCAAAAAGCTTGTTAATCTTATGGTCACCTGATAATCAAGAGTAAAGTTTCTTGTAACAACACTGTCTATGTGAATAGAAAAGAAAAGGTTTGAAAAATAAAAAATAAAAATTTCGTAAGTGTCCTCTGAATATTATCTGGGATATTTAATAACTAATAGCAAATACTTTTGATTTAAATGTATGAAATTAAATTACGAATACTTCCCTTCGCGTAATATTGACCTATGCTTCACAGATTTTTGGTATACAGAAACTTACAAAGTAATATTAGTTTGTATAAATATTTTATTACAAAATTTATGCACTATAGTCGTCACTGTTTACACTTTACACACGAAAATCATGTTATCCAAAGTAAAAATATACTTTCAATCTCAATAAAGTTTATATCCGCTCTGTTGTTTTTTTTTGTTCAGCGCACGCACGCAGCAGGCACACCCACGCGAAATTGCCTTTTATCACAATAATTGTGTATATACCTATCACGGTGATTACTTATCTGGCGGTTGAATAAACAATTTGAAGGCAGAACGTGGAAAGCGTCGTACTTAGTGTGATTAAGTACAACTCAAAATATGTATTCTATTAAATGAAAAGTAAATATAACATTGAATCAAAGTCATAATACAAGATTGTATCAAATGAAAATCTTTTATTATTTTATAAAGAATAACTTGTTTTGCAGTTTTTTTTTTTACAAATCCTTAACTTTACAAGCTCGTTAAAGAAATTTTATCTTTTGTCAAATATTTATAATCTCATCTTGTTTTTGTAATGTATTTTAAACTTTTGAATTTAAATCTTTTAATTGATTTATACTTATAATAGTAAAAAGAAAAATATGTACAACTTTTTCGATACACTTATTTCACTGATTCCGTGACCTGCTTTTAGCTATATGATTCACGTACGGCAGTGATACCGTGATAATCTAACATAAATGTAACATTATTGTACATTAATCTATAATTTTCTTAATACCTAGGAACTGTTTATGCATGAATTAAATAATGTTAAGAACTTTTGAGCATGAAAGAAAATCAAATTATAAATCGGCTGTCGCAAACCCGTTAATGAGTCACAATCTGTATCTGTGATTGAAATATTCTGCTGAGCTTAAACTATCAACAATTTTTAACTTATTGCTCTTACATATGGCACAAAGCTTATTATTTCATTTTTTCATCGCAGTTGATAATATATTTACAAAAGACAAAAGAATATAACCGTAACAATAATTGCCGGGAAAAAGTGATTTTTTTTGTTGCAGTTGTGGTTGTTGTTGTAAACGAGCAGCTCATTTCTTTTTATTACTCTGCATGTTAATCTTAGCATTGACATTCCACAATGTGCGCTTGTGTATTCGCAATAGATGCACCCTCATATCGTAACTTCGACTAAAGATGCGCTGGCAAATCGGGCACCTCGTTTGACCCGTATGCAAATCCTTGTGCAGGGTCAAGGATATCGGGTGCTTGAAACCCTTCCAACATATTCTACAGCGAAATAACAATTCGGAATCCGAGCTCTGTTCGTTATCATCATCATCGACTAACGCGCCCAAATCGGGATTATTTGGGCCCAAACTACCGCCTGTGTCTCCTGGCTGTTCTATAAATAAACAACATCAAATACACATCACCTGGATGATTTTAGTAAACGCGAGCATTTTATTTTTTGTTTTATTCATTTTTTCTTAAGTTATACTTATAAGCACATGTATATAATTTCAACAAATTACGATTATATATATGCACCTACACATAGGTATATAAGTTTTCAGTGGCGTGTGTAAAAGCAGAAGCTAGGATAAAAGCCTGATTAGACGATAGAACACATTCAAAAGGCTTAATAAGCGTCAATCCCAAATCCCCAACAGAATGGATGCAATTTTTTCTTTTCTAGTTTGACGACACACATTTAATTATATATAGATATATTTAACATATGCAAAAAATGGTATAAAATATAAATGCATTCTTGCACAGTCCACTTGTTGAACCTATCAGAATTTTATTAATAATTATTCATCTGGTTTAACTTTAATTCACTTATGCTCATGTACTAAGCTGGTATAAAAACTAGTAAATCTAACCGTATCTACTATTACGTCGTAAAGTTCAAGTATAAAAATATTAAATTAAGAATCTCATATTTTTCTAAATTAAGACAAGCGATTTAATATCAGTCTGTATAAATATATACTTCGATTTTTTTTCGAGTACCACAAAACGAAACTATTACATATCCTTTATTAATGTATAAATAGTGATTAGACCCGTGTCACTTAAGCTCAGCTCACTTCACGATGAGCTCTGAATTTGTACTTATATTGAGTAATATTTTGTCTTCACTGTTACTATTTCTAGGTAGATATACTAAATTTACAAAAACAATTTTTAAATCCATTTTTGAAAAATTTTTACATTGATATAAATGCTGGAAGTGTTTCAAACTTGAAGTCCAAAATTATTTTATTTTTTAAATCGCTGTGTTTTGATTATGTTTGAAATTATGATTCGTGTTCACAAGGTACTCTTGATACATGTAATTGGTAAAAGTATAATCGAGAGTACCCAACAATTTTTAAGATTAAATTTTCATCGCAAAGACAAAAGCCTAATACACGCGTAAAAAAATAGTCTATATATTACATGTTTTGGTGTACTTCGTTAATTAATACCGTAAGTTATAAAAATATGTACAAATGCATAGATATTAGATTTAATTATTAAACTTATAATTAAATTTACTCATAGGGTAAATGCACAGATAACTTTAGAAATTCATATAATATTATAGAAGCCCATCTGAAGACCTCTAAGTGTAATAGCTATGTTTCTAAAATTTACTATTATTCATAAAAAATGTTAAAAATTTTAAAATAAAAATGAAAATATTATTTTTAAAAAGCGTAAAAACATTACATATATTATTTTATTTAGAGATTCCATAGTAAATAATCTCTAATAATTACCATTATAAGTAGAAAAATAAAACAATGTATTAGTATAGTAACATACAAAAGATTAATTTTGATACTGTAAAAAGTTATCTTTCTTTCTCAGTAAGTAATATAAGAAAAATTTATATAATATCTTTAATCGTAATAATATTTAACCAAATTTGTATATGTTAATTTATATTTTTTATTGTAATAAAAACTACAAAGTTAAGATAAGCTTTTAAAAAGTTTTACAACTCGAAGGTGAAAAGCTCCGATTGCAAGCTTATAATAAACATTTTAATCGGAAAAGATGAATTTAAATACCAACGTGTTAAAATTACAATACCGTAAAAAAATAAATTATTTAAAATTAAAATTTTATAAAAATCTCATGTATTTAATACTCTAAAATGTTACACTTCTTAACAGCACCTTTACTTATCACGATTAGGAAAAGTGAGAATAGCGCGTATCCTCATTCCCGAATAAATAAAAATGCAATAATTATATTTATGTAATTAAATAAAATTTACTAATCAAGCAAATGCTGGAATGTCAATTATCAAGTACTTGCAAGTGTCCTATTCTAAAATTGTAACTACTAATGTGCATTTACCCTATTTCCTAAACGAATTTCTACAATTTTACAGCGAGACCTAACGTAGTCCCTAAACATATACATTATTTCACGTCGACTCCGCGTGGCGTTGGTTCAGACAAAAAAGACAATGCCTCCTTCGGTATGAGAACTAAGGTAAAAATTAATTCTACCGGGGCATGCATTGCTACATCGGCCTATAATCTCTCTATAATCTTTCTAATCTATCGCACGTAACATGGAGCCGAAAGCGAACAATGCTTCGGTAAAACTGTCTATCCTACGTCTGTACAATGAGCCATCGAAGCCAACTTGAGTCGGTCTCCGATCGCCTACCTTGTGGGTATTAGTCCTCCTCTAACGAAAAAGTCTCTACAACTCCAAGCCAAACGAGCGAAACGGCAATAATTTGAACAAAAGAAAAAAAAAAGAACAACAGGTATAGATGACACATCGCACTAGATAGAGAGAGAGAGAGAAGAAGCAGCACGGCCAGGTAGTGTATCACTTGGGCCGATCGATTATTCTCAATAATAAGACCGTAGCTGTATTGCTCGTCTGTGGCTGGGTGTTCGTCGGCGCGGGCCGGGTCTCGATGTCAGCGACGGAGGAGGAGTTGGGCCCGCGCTCGGCGGGTTGGTGCTATGGTGGCGGTATGTGGGGTATCGAGCGCAGCTCGTGGTACTCGGCGAAGCACGGCCAGCGGCACAGGCAGGCGTTGCAGGCCCAGCACTTGAAGCGCGTCTGGCGCAGCTTGCCCCGCGACGTTAGGATGCCGCGGCGCTTGCAGTGCACGCACACCTTGCCGTGGCCGTTGGCCTTGCTCAGGCTGTGCGGCTGGCCCGACACGTACGTCACCCCTCCTGGAGAGCACACATAGACAGACTTGTTCACACACAAAAATTTTTTTGCTTTTCTTTTTCATCATCTATAGATATAGTAGTCACAACACATGGGTTGCTCCTTCTTCCTCACTGTTAGTTAGGTTTTTTTTTTTTCGTTTCTTTCGGTACGTGATACTAGAGTTTTTGTTTTGGGTACCATGCAGCAACCGTTAGTAGAGAGATTTTATAATCGAGCCCCTTCAACCTCATCCACCCAGCACCAACCAATAGAGCCGTAGAGAAGCCAGTGTTTATTGTTACGTTTATAGAAATTGGAGAGAAATGTTTGTGTATTAGTCACCAATACCCACAATTTAGCATTGCCAGGTGCTAAATGTTCAATGTGCTGCTTTTCCGATTTTTTTTTTTGCGTTTTTTGGCATAATTTGTGCGTGTTGCAAGCTTGTTCGAGAATTCTATTTTTTGCAAACTTTCGACGGATTTCGGTACAGTTTTGTAATAAATGTTGATGAAAAATAAAGATGCGAAGTATTTTACGTCAATTTAATTCAAGTCTGAAAATTACACAAGCGCATTTGGCAGTCGCTTAATAAACCCGTAACAAGTGAAACAGTAAAACCCACGTGGCGCATCGCGATGTACATTTACGAAAAGTTCTTTGTATTATTTACAACGTGTATCTGTACAAGATAATTGTTTTTGTACATAAAGTTTTACAAGAATCGAAGTGAAACATTTGACGGAAAATTGAATATTATAACAGACATTTTATTTTTTTTTTCCAGTTGAAAAAAGCTCGCTGGCTATTTTATTTGCATTTTTTTTTATGGATGATCAAAATTTAATTTACATTTAAAAGGTGAGCAATTACATCCAATAAGAATCAAAGCATGCTTTTCCATCTGGATTTAAAAAAAGATGCTTAAAGACATTGTTAATAGGTCTAAAAGTGCAATAATTCCTTCGGCATTACCATTTTTTAGATTTATTTCGAACATATTTTATTCATCTAATCATTTTTAACATTACAAGTATCAATCTACGTGATTATTACCATATTAATTACTGGAATATTAAAAGCAAAAGTAGGTTAGTTAGTTTACTATCAAGATGAATAAAAAAAAATTTTTGAAAGTTGTTCATAAAATTATAACAATTTTTTAATAAATTCGAAAACAAATAAAAAACTAAATTAAATATCTTGATATCTGATTGGTCAATAAAAATATCGATCTAATTAAAATTCGCGAACAGGTAATTATGCTTGGAGTATTAATAATATACTTTCAACCATTTGTTTATATAAACTGTGTATTAATAGGTCATTAACAAATAGAAAGAGTACTTGTATTATTTATAAATTCATTTACTAAATTTTAGCTTAATTTATAATCCTTTAAAAATGTTTTTAACATCAATATTTTGTCAAAAAATAAAATTTATGTTTTACATAATAATTGTTGGATCTGTATAAACATTTACTTTACGACGTGATACGCTGAAGTATACCAGTAGAAATTGCAATTTATATTTTCATAATTTTGAATTTACTCAACTTATTAAAGAATGCTATATAGTTTTAATAATTTAATAATAGAAATGTTGCACTTTTAGAGCCAAAATCGACTATATCATTGAGCATTCTTTTATCTGTCATTTCTTTATAGTTTTATAATAATTAAATTAGTATAATATTTTTCTATTAATCGTTTCGCTACTTATTGTATTTTTAACCTGACTTTACATATCACGGACTGTAAAAATTTATCATGGGGTATAATAACATTTGACAAATTCCAAATCAGAAGACAAGCTTTTTGATACGTTTTTTATAAAAGCTTAATAGAGTTTTCATGCTAAGTTGTTACTAAGTCAACATTATACTTACCTACTATGTATTCATAAAGATTGTCAATTTACTAGTAAAAGATAAAGAAAGTAAGAGTTTCTAGAAAAATAAATTACCTAAAAAAAGTATACGCACGCATGCCACTCTCACCTCTACCACCACCAATATATAATTGCAATTGTGAAATATGAAAAGTTGTTTGAAGTAAAGTTGTAATAAATAAATGTGCTGACACGCCTCATAACATGAAGTCACTGCAAATTTGCATTTTTCATTGATAAAATAAAAATAAAAAAATAGAGTGACTCAATGTTTGTTCAATCTATTTTCATTTTTAAATAACGTTTAAAAATTTATGTATAATTAATGCTTTATTGTAATGTTTTTTCTATAAAGTTTTACTGTTGTCATTCATATCATTTTAATGTTTTGTGCAATTGTTTACTTTGTTGTGAATCATATCTATAAATTATGATGCATAATAAAGTGGAGCATTTGTTGCAACCAGCCACTTTTGCTTCACACAGTAACAAAAGTTACTAATTATTTCAGCAAAATTCAAAGACTATTTTAGTATTACAATGATACTTAAGGAAACAGTGGTGGCCTCATTCAAAAGTTATATAGAAGGAACATTAGTGATTGTCGGCACACATACAGCACTTGGCAATGCTTACTAAAAACTACAAATCAACCTACACCCGATTATCTTCACCACACAAGTTTTTACATTCAAAAATCCATGCACTCCTTACACACTATAAGAATTAATTCATTGAAAGTCATCGGAAGTAGAAGAGCTTGCATAGACAAGTGTCACTTTCTAATCGCCATACAATTCACCACATATTTTTTTCTTAGTTATAAATTTAGTGTATAAATAACTTGTGAACCTGATCAATTATAATAAGTATTACAATTGAAGAAATACAGAATAGAAAAAGCAAGCACAAAAACAGAAATGCTGCAGTATTTATGAAACTCCTATGATATTCAATTATTTCAAATTTTTATCAGTAACAATAAATTATTTTTGATATAAAAATATGATTAAAACCAATGTATTTATTTACAATATAATTTTTAAAGAAAGATATATAATGAATAAATAATTTATATATTTAATAATTCACTATGTTAATATAAAATTTAAAATAAGTTTCATAAATTTGAACATGTATAGATAAAAAATAAAATCAGGTCCACGGAATGTGGTAAATGTTATAAGTAAATCTTAGAGCCTATGAAAGGTTTTGTGCATTTTGAAACAATAATAAGGAAGCAAAGATCAGTTTTTATTATTGTTTCCATTTTCACCCAAGTTTTTTGTACCAGATTCATCCGTATGCAAGTATGATAATGCAAAGCTGCAAAGGCTATTAAGCCATTTGTACTTAATTTTTAATGAGTGAGTTTTATTAGCTAACTACCCCTTTACTAATATAATATAGATTAACCTTATGATACATTTTCAATAAATATTAAATAATTTACAAAATCCATATTCCATAGAAAAGAAAAGACCATTTATAGAAATAAAGAAAATGTTTAATAAAGTTGTTACTTTCTATAGACTATGGAAACTTAAATATAGTTTGTATCCAAATTGCATCAACAATTTTTTTTAATATGTAAGCATATTATATTCATAAATTTTCCAATTAATAATAGTAGCATTTTATTTACTGATGCATTTAAGATACAAAAATGTCAGCAGTAGTTGCCACCATACTACATGTAAAAACATGAGGATACATTGAGCTTATAAAATAATAAATAAACAAAATTTACTAATTTAAAATTTATTTTTATATTATTTGAATTATGTTGATTGATGTATTAAGAAAGTATAAATGGCATCTACTATGAGTAACAAAATATATATTTCTGAAATTGACTAACTCACCTTGAATTGATTCATGTGATATCCTATCTCCAGAACTTGTACCGGGTTTGGAAAGTAAATAACCTGTTTAAAAATTATAATATTAATTCAATATGACAATATATAACAGCTTAAGATAATGGTTTAAATTATAAGTAGTTAACCTATATCAGATGACTTAGATGCATCTAATGTATCGGTTGAAGATTGATTAGAATAAAAGGTTTGCGTTATGTCTGGCTTCTGGTCATTGTCAATTAGGTCAGGATTATCATCTAATAATATTTTGTTTTCTGTTTGTTCTTCATAACTACAACTACTTCCATCTTGTTCTAAATATTCAGGCATTTCCATTTTTAGGTTTGGCATAAGAGGAATTATTTCAACAGGATCAGACACTGTTTGACCATCTGATTTGCTGTTTTCAGTATCTCTAGGCGAAGAAGCATGCCTATTTGATTTTTCTAAACGTGCATTTGAGTTTTCTCGATCTCTATATCTTCTCCTTTTATTTGGTGGTGAGTCAGACTTAACTGTATCTATCGCGTGATATGGCAAGGGTGAACATGGTGACTTACTACCTTTATCATTTGTTATTACTCTGCCAGATGCATTCCTTAATTGTACTTCTGGTTCACTAGGAATCTCTACTTCATCCTATATAAAAATTTATTAAAATGTAAAAAATATGTTATCGTAAAATTTTTATTTTAAATAACTATTATACAAACCTCTGCTATACTGTCATCTTTTCTCGAACCATCTGTGAGACCTTGTACTGCTAGAAGTTCTGCCGTGGTCATAAAACTATCTAACTGTTCTTGTACTACGTTAACTTCACCTTGGTAAATGAAGTCAACTAATGCAGCCAAGTCATCGAATTTCACATTTCTAAATATAATGACAGGGTGTTGACAAGGGTTCTCCTGTTAATGAACAATAATAGATATTTAAAACTCCAATCACTAAATAAGTTTGATAATCAGACAAATATTAAGTACCTTGAATAAGTCTCGAAAGTATGTACTGCATGCTGATAACAGCATTTTATGTGCTCTGATTCTCTTTCCCTCGCAGCTCAGCGTCACATCCACAAGATCTTCATCTGATCTTAATGTGTCAAATGCTGATGTAATGTGCTTGAGGTAGTTGTTCCACCTCAGGGAAAATTGCTGGCTGGTGCCCATCATGCCTGCCTGCAATACAAACGAAAATTTCACTTACAAACGCACTCAAGAGCGTGAAAAAAACTTTCGTTAATCCAAGCACAGTAATCTTTCACCGAGCGCGAGTTTTGGGCCCAAAACAAAGTAGAAACAACAGTACGTCTACGAACGCGACGTCGAATCAGCAAGCGACGATCGCGAACAGATGCAGTAGGTTACAATCGTCATACGCGCGTCGAAACGGAGGAGTCTACCTTCAAAGTGTAGCCGAGACAAAAAAAAAAGGCAGCCATAAGCACTTACATAGGAAAAAGCGATATGAAGGGAGGCGGCAGTAGCAGCAGGAGCTGCGGTCGAGGGCAGTCACGGAGGGTAAAAATTTCGAGGTAAATCGAGCTCCAAGCGCGTGTCTCTATCTCGCTTTCAGCTCGCGCGTGTATATGTGTACATGGTGCACATATGTGTGCGTGCGCGTGTTGTTCGTGCAGCACGTAAAAAAAAGGGGCCGTCCAGAGGGGGAGGCGGCCAGAGCCAGCGGGAGGGGGGCGGCGGGGGACTGTGGGACGACGATGGAGGGCGCACGGCCCTAAAGCCTCGTTTCACATGTATATTATATATACCTCTGTGTATGTGTGTGTCTGTGTGTGTTTGTGTGCGGGAGAGCGCACGACGCAACGAAAACTATTGATCAGCACAGCCGCGCGCCACGCGCAGGGGACGGCAATTCTGGGCCCGCACCGAACTCTTAACACGCACACGTACGCAGCCCGAGAAAACTGACAAGTGCTCTCGGCTCACTCGCGCTCTGTATATACTGGTCCGACGAGGGGAGGGGGACTAACGCGTATACGCGCGTTATACGCGATGCTCCTTCGAAACGCTTGTAAACACAGAGAGTCACTTTCTTGAGCTTCGTTATCGCAAAGTCTTGGCTCGCGATCGTCGAACTATAAAGTAGATGCTTCGCTCACGTTTCTGGGCTGGCTAGCAGCTCCGCTGGCGTCCTCCTGAGCTCGCGCACGACGTGATCTCGTCCTCCCTTTGGCCAGCGCTGCGCGCTGCTCCGTGCACTGCTGTGTGCGAGAGACAGAGAGAGAGCGGGCTCCTGCTGTATGGCGCTCTGCGCCTGCTCCCCGCAGTCCCAGTTTTCTCTCGCGCAGGCCTATCTCCCTCTCGCTCTTTTACTCTCTTTCTCTCGCGCTCCTTCGTGCACACACTGCGACTCTGCAGTGTATATAGACACACACATACACACTCACGCGCGCGCGCGCGCGTGCACTGAGATCCGCGTTTTTCGAGGAGGTAAAAAAATAAAGTGTTTGATGCGCGCGAGTTTTACTCACAGGCGCATGTTACGTAATTGCGAGAGAGAAAAATCGGCTACGCGTATGTGCAGCGTTCTTTTCGCGGCCGGGCGCGAGTCGCCTGCGCTCGCTGTCTTTTTCTCTCTCTCTCTCTCTTTCTCGCGCTCTCTGATAATATATGCTTCCTGCAACTCGCGGATCGACGCGCACACGCGCACTAGTAGCGCAGCCCGTTCGCAGCGCTGCAGCGATGACAGATTGCGGCCATTTTTTCTCAAGTCTGGGGATAAATGCGCGCGCGCCTGCGTGAATAGGTACTTTTCGATACTTGCGCTATATACTCGCGCATATCGTAGGATTCATAGTAGGCTGCTCTCGCCCCCTTCCCCTTCTTTTCAGGTTCTTGATGTATATACCCTGTGCTTTGGGTATAGTTTGATTCTGGCTTCGACTACGATTGGTTACTGTATTTACAAAGGAAAAGATCAGGCCAGGATTGCGATCATACTTTAGTCTAGGGGAAAAAGAGCGCTGCTGGTCAAGTTTACCAACTTTAGGCAAGGTTTTTTGAAGATCGCACATGGCGGTGATAAGCGAACCTTTAATTCTTTGATACCGTTCGTTCTATTTCGTTAAATTAGAGTATTAATAAATTGTGATGTCTGTTGACAGCGCTGGTAAAAAAACAGAGAGCAATGCTAAAAAAGCTTCTGCTGAAATTAAGGATGAATCTCAGATAAGTGAGGATAATCGATTATATAATGATTTGTATCCTGAAAGAAGAGGAAATAATTTCAAAAGAAGTTGGTTTAAAACAATCGTCGGTTTGCAGGGTAGAGAAGAACTTGAAAAAATCAAATGTGAAAGGAATGTTTATTGGTGTTTAAGAAATGCTCCTGTAATCAAGCTTATGCTGGGAGCTCTAAGAGCTTCGGGTTGTGAGTTTGATTATCGAAGGCACATATCTTGTGAGGTTTGCAACAGCAAAGTAAGCGGAGGATACGATTCAGAGCTAAACCAGGTTGTGATTTGCGAAAATGTGGCCACGTCAAGAGGAGAAGTTCAGTCTGTTATGACACACGAATTGATTCACATGTATGACTTCTGTCATAATGATTTAGATCTTAAGAATATTCGGCATTTAGCATGTTCAGAAATACGTGCAGCTAACTTAGTCCATTGTAGTTTTATGAGTGCTTGGATTTATGGAAGTGCTTCACCCTTTAATTTCAAAAAAGCCCACCAAGAATGTGTAAAACAAAAGGCACTTACATCAGTCATGGCTGTAAAAAATGTATCTAAAGAAGAAGGTATGAAAGTCATTAATGAAGTTTTCCCAAAGTGCTATAATGACTTAGAACCAATTGGTAGGCGCTGTAGAAGAAATTCCTATGATCAAGAGTATGCTTATGTGGAAGCACCAATCTATGGTTATGAATATAAGATTTAAAAACTTTAATACAAGCCAAATCATTGTGTAAAGTCTGTAATATATTACGTTTAATAAATATTTTAAACGTAAAATGTATAGTATAAGAAGATAATAAATATATATATATTTATTATTAAACAATACCAATTTTTTCATGTAATGAAAAACTAGATTAATTACATAAATATTTGTCACTGAATAAATATAAATGTTTCCTTGCATTTTGTCTGTAGGCTTGTATGAAGATACATTATTGACTAAATATTAATTATGATTTTCATTAAAATAGTATGTGAAATAAATTAAAGTAAATTTTTAAAAAATTGTAATTAAAAATACTTGTTTTTATAATAAAAGATTTTATTTACAAAATAAACAGAATGAATTTTATTTGACGGCTGTTCTTAGAGCGAAAGAAATTTAAATTCCTAATAAACACTTGTAAAATACTTCTAATATTGTATTATGTAAACAATCATATTTCTATCATCACAACTGTAATTAGTCAAAAACAAATATAATTAGTCAGATTTAACTAGAATATCCATGTTCATAAAAACTAATTAAAAAATTAATTAACTTTTATGGCATTGTAAAATATATTACAAGTTTAAAAATAGTTCAGTTATGACACTAATCTTGAGGTTTCAAGAATTTTGGTTTTTTTCTTATAGGTTCATTATTAAGGTCTGAATTAGATTCATCAACCTTGCGACTCATATTTTTCACATTAATTTTTGTTGTTGACCTCCACATTTCTGCCATCTGTGCATCTGATATATCAGTTTCATTGTCATTGTTTTGAACATTCTTTTGAGCTTTTTCTAACTGCTCCAACTCCAGTAACCTTTCTAATTCAGGATTTTCTCCTTGAAAGCTTAATCTTCCTTCAATTAAGTCTTCACAAAAAGCATAACTTGCCTCTGTAATAAATCGCCCACTAAAAAGATTAAAGCAAAATCCATGAAAATAAAAATCAATTATAATGCAATATTAAATACAAGTTTAAAGTAATAATAGAAAAATTAAAATACTAACGAGTGCTTTGGTAACTGTTTACTACCAAAATATTCTTCCCCTTCTTGTTGATATACTTGTTTCTCTACTTTCTCTTTTGTCCTTTTCATAAACTAAAAATCACGAAACTGTCAATTAATCCAGAATACCTATATAATTATAATTAATTGTAACTTACTTTCATTTCTAAAATTGATTTGGATAAAGTAACCCTATGAGAATCTTTCCACGCCATTGTAAATAAATTTAGTTTTCTATTTATTTCAAAAATTTAATCTTACAACTTTAATATTATTATTTTAAAGGCGAAACCATTAATAATTTTAAAAGATCATCTTTTAATTACTAAACATGATTTAATAAGATTTAATTGAATCTCTCAGTCAGTTTGAGGTTACGTTTCTGTATACACAAACAACACGTGCATAGGGATTTGGGAAGTCGGCAAGGTGCAGTTTCACTTTGTTCAAACATCGCGGGAAATTTAATTGACATTTTAATAATAAAAAATCTTATGCATATCTATACTCAAAGCTTACATTTGTTACTTAAATACTTTGTAATTAAAAAGTGTTTTTAAAAATATTGAATAAAATAATCGGGAAATAACTATAATTTATTAGATGAAATCGTCAAAAAATTTATTCTAGAACCGAGTATTTCTCAGGCAGCCAATCGAAACGCATGGTTTACTTTCACTAGACTAATCCTTCTATTTTTCCAATTTATTTTATTTCGTCTAAGATTCAAGTCATTCATTCTAACATCTCAACATTTAATAATGTTATTTCTTAGATATTTTTTAATAAAAAAAATAAATGATATTCAACATTTTTCGATAATAAAATTTTACGATAGTTTTCAACTGGCTCAAGAAATTCCAAATTTTAGCGCCTCTCGTGCGCGAATTCTCACCACAACATACATATACCTATATATATGCAGTTGTGCGATATACGATAGACTACTGGTGGTTTGACAAGCAGTCAAACATGGCGGTGCACTCAGCGTAAATGGCAATGCAACAATATATGACTTTTTGTAAGGTTTAGTATTTTTTAATTCTTTAGACAGCCGATAAGCGTCGACGATGGAGGCTGGCGCGAGCACTGGAAGTCGGACGACGCGTTTCATGATGGAGGGAGTTGGCGCCAGGGTGATCCGCGGACCTGAGTGGAAATGGGGAAAGCAGGTTAGTTGCAGCGAGGTTATAAATTGGGATTTCTAAAAAAAAATCTTGAAATCGTTACATTTCTTTCTCGCGTCAACTTTCTCACGTTCACTTGATTATTTAAAACTCATTAATGGATGCGTTAGGCGTGTTCAGTTCGTTATCTATGCTGAGGAATTTTTCAATTGCAACTGTTATTTAAATGCACTTTGGTTATTGTTTAGGACGGTGGAGAAGGGCATGTAGGGACAGTCAGAAATTTTGAGTCGCCGGAGGAGGTGGTTGTGGTGTGGGACAATGGTACAGCTGCCAATTATCGATGTTCTGGAGCCTTTGACTTGCGTATTTTGGATTCAGCACCAACAGGTGTTAAGCATGATGGTACAATGTGTGATACTTGCCGACAACAGCCAATTTTTGGAATAAGGTGGAAATGTGCAGAATGTAACAATTATGATTTATGCTCAATTTGCTATCATGGAGATAAGCATCATTTGCGACACAGATTTTATAGAATTACCACGCCTGGTAGTGAAAGAGTTCTTTTAGAGCCAAGAAGGAAAAGTAAAAAGGTAAAACTAAAAATTAATATAAAAGGATTAAGCTTACAATTTAACAGGTTTGTTATGACGTGACCCAGAAACAGGTCATGAATTTCTTTTTCCTAGGTCACTGTAAGTCTTATGTGTCTTATGTTTATGTTTGATTTTTTGCAAATTCAAAGTCTTAATTAAAACTTTTGCAAAGAAACCTAAGTAAACAACACTCACATAACACATTTATGACTCATGTCATTGTGAATCTGTTAAATAATGAAATGAAATGGAATACTTATCTTTATGAATATGTTATCAGATTGCGATACGTGGTATATTTCCTGGAGCTAGAGTTGTTAGAGGTGTAGATTGGCAGTGGGAAGATCAAGATGGTGGAAATGGTCGCAGAGGTAAAGTTAATGAAATCCAGGATTGGTCAGCTGCTAGCCCTCGCTCAGCTGCTTACGTCATATGGGATAATGGTGCCAAAAATTTGTATCGTGTTGGTTTTGAAGGAATGGTTTGTATATCCCAAATATATATTATTATTAGTTTTACATTTAAGCTAAAATTTAATTTTTGTATTAAAATGTTAATTTATTGCACTAGGCGGATTTAAAAGTAGTAAATGATGCAAAAGGTCAAACAGTGTATAGAGATCACTTGCCACTTCTTGGAGAACAAGGTCCTGGGCGTGCTGGACCTCATGGATTGCAAATAGGAGATCAGGTAAAGAAGCGACACAAATAAAATTGCATTTTATGCTTTGCAAAAATTAAGAGATTCTGAACTTACCTATTAATTTATTTTTTGTTTATAAACAGGTCAATGTTGACTTGGAATATGAAATAGTTGACTCTCTTCAACAAGGTCATGGAGGTTGGACTGAGGGCATGTTTGAATGCCTTAGTACCACTGGTACAGTGGTTAATATTGATGAAGATCATGATATTGTAGTTTCCTACCCAAGCGGAAACCGCTGGACATTTAATCCTGCCGTTTTAACAAAAGTTCAAGTATCTATGCCAGTTATAAATTCTATCTCTGACAATCAGTCGTTTGCAGTTGGAGATTTAGTACAAATTTGCAATGATTTAGACAAAATTAAGTTGTTGCAACGTGGTCACGGAGAATGGGCTGAGGCAATGGCACCGGTATGTTTACATTTTATTATTTATATCCTATTTTCTTAAAAATCAAAATATATTATAAAATTTATTAATTTTATTACAGACTTTGGGCAAAATAGGTCGAGTTCAACAAATTTATCATGATGGTGATTTGAAAGTAGAAGTTTGTAGTACATCATGGACTTACAATCCACAGGCTGTAACAAAGGTAGCAAGTAGTGATGGTAGTGTTACTGGAAACAGTAGTGGAGGTTTGTATATTATTATTTTAACGTTTATAACATTTATCTATATTTAAGTTATTGTTTTCATTCTTAACAATTACAGTATACATAAATATATGTTTAAATCTTTTGTAAATAAAATGTTAATGTATAAATAATATAATTAATTCTCAACGATATTACATTTTTATAGAACGATTATCTGCACTTTTGAAAAAGCTATTTGAAACACATGTATCAGGCGACGTTAATGAAGAGCTTGTAAAATATGCTGCCAACGGCGATGCCGCTAAAGTTGAAGAATGTTTGAAGCGTCCAGAAGCTGATGTAAATGGTATTTTTGCTGGTCATACTGCCTTACAAGCAGCGAGTCAAAATGGTCACTTGGATGTTATTAAAATCCTTCTTCGGTATAAAGCTGACGTTGAAATTGAGGTAAAGAAGGATATTTGTATAATTGAAAAGTTTAGGACAACAAACGGTCAGTTTATATTTAGTGTTAGCTTCTAATGCTACTTTATAATTTCAAATTTTATGGTTAAACTTAAAACGTGAGATACCTTTTGTTCTCCTGACCTCTTCAATTATAGCATTATGTAGAATAATAAGCACTAGTAGCACATGTAAATTCGTTACAAAATGTATTTTTTACGTATCCCGCTAAGAATGCCTATTTTTATCCCGACGTGGAATAGGCAATTTTGGCATAGGTTTGTAAAAAATCGTATATGCAACGTGGGAGATAAAAAAAGATCACATGTTTGTCATCCTTGTCTTCGGTTTGGTTGTCTATTGACATGTGATCTGGGACTATTTTTTTTTGTCTCCCTAGGTACTAGTAGTATACTATTATGCTTTTTTAGTATTAATAATAATAGTAATAGTAATAATAATAATTTATTCAGGATAAAGATGGCGATAGAGCAGTTCATCATGCTGCTTTTGGAGATGAGTCAGGAGTAATGGCCTTATTAGCTGGAGCTGGAGCAGATTTAAATGCTCGAAACAAAAGACGTCAGACTGCATTGCATCTTGCCGTTAATAAAGGACATGCTGGGGTTGTTAGAACATTGCTGGAACTTGGTTGCCATCCTAGCCTTCAGGTAAATATATTCTTATTGTATTACTCTTTTTACTTAGTATAATTTTTTTATAAACAAAAAAATGTCTTAAATCGTAATGCCTAACTTTATTTTGTTTTTTTTAAATACGTGAAATTCTATATATATACACGTACACATATGCATTTGTGTATGTATATAGATATATACCGACCAAAGTAAAAGAACTTTTAACTACATGTGTATCATATGTCAAATAACTGTTTTTTTTTTTTTAACAGCAGATATATATAATTTTATCAGATTTCGTTAATTAACTCCTTTCACTTTTTGTTTAATTATTAGTTTTACTTGCATTTTGGTGGGAATACAGAAAAATTAGATTTAAAGTGATTTAATTTTTCTCATAAATACAGTCTGCAGCTCAAATAGCACTTTTTAAAAATGTTATTATGCAAGGAATTAAATTTTAATAATAATAATATAATTTCTTTGGAATGAGAATTAAAAAAAATATCTATAATGAACAAAAAGTAGAAAACGATCGTCATAGATTCAATTAACAAAGAAATCTTAGTTCTTTTATTATTTTCTCGACAAAGTAATTACATATTTAAGTAGTACATTTAATTAGATAATATTTAGAAGCTTAATATTCTATTTTAAATTCTGAAATATGACAAATAATAAAGATTTTAAAAAATAGAGAAAAAAGAAAACCAAGAAAGAGAAAAATTTAATATTTTATTTATTAATACCTAAACAATGTAAGTTAGTTTTACATGCAGAGAATATTAGATGTGCATTCTTAAAACGTAGTGTAAAAAATCATCGTAAAATTATACTTCAAAATTAAAAAAAAAGAAGTTCAAGTTCAAAAGTAGAAAAGGGAGGATATATTTATTTAAGTGTACACATATTTATACGTATGTATATATGTGTCTGACTAGTTTCATGCTTTACTACTTACCGCTGTACATATCGAATGTATTTTTGGATTTATTTACAATTTTTTTCGTACGTATCTATTCATTATTTTACAAAACAACGTCATATTAAATCATTTTTATTTTTTGTACAAATTTATTTTATATTTAAATATTGAGAAAAAAAATCGTAATAATTTTTTATCTTTACAATAAATATAAATTATCAACATTATAGCATATTATCGTAAAAAAATACTGTAGCTTTACAAGATAATTGGTTAATTTCGTTATTTGTTAAAACGAAATTTATACCATTTATTGAGTCATAAGTCTATTTTTGAAAAATCACTAGTCTTTTTAATAAGTTACTGTAATCTGAATAAATGCAAACTTAATTTCTTTTACTCATTTAGATTCAATTTACTTTCTTCATTCTTCACTATACGTTTGAATTTAAAATTTTACAAAATTTATTAAAATTAAATTTATCTGATTATGTAGGAGCAATAAATATAACATCAGATAAATAATGTAAATACATAAAATAATTAATATAATAATATAATAATTATACATACAATAATTGTACATTAACAAATAATTAATATTTGTTCATTTTCTTTACTTTAAAATACAATTGATTATATTAGTTCAATGAAATAAATATTGAAAGGAGAGGTGAAGATAAGTCCTCTACTTATCCAATTTCCGAGCTCGTAGTATATCTTACGTTTTACTAATTTGCAGCTTCAGGAAAGAGTGTAGCTTAAAGTTATGATCACAATTATATTACTATTTAGCGCCTAAATGAATTATTTTATATTTCAATTCATTTCCTCCGATCTCGAGTACACCATTAAACGGTAAAACCTCAAAAAAGGATTTAACCAGTTATCTTGGGAAGCCAAAGTATAGTAGTAGTCATTATCCTTCCTCTAAACATTGGAAATTCTAAGCTCGGTAATTCTACGAGTCAACATTGAAATAGGGAGATTATGACAAAGCAAATCCGAATCTAGCTGAAAATATTATAAAGACATAAAAATTCCTTGGCGAGTGCGCCTTATTCTTTTACTCGTTTTTTCCTTTCTCCCTCACTCTCGTTCTCGTTTCTCTCTTTCTCTCTCTCTCTCTTTCCAGCGTGTCACATTCAACCATCTATTCCACTTCCAGTTTTCCGGCGACGAGCATTTCGCCTGATAACGGCTCCGCCAAATCCTCTTAATCCAAAGCAGCCATTTTTTACGGCATTCTAAGCTTGAGCGCGGTTTTATTTCCTCTTCGGATTTCCCTACGCCCGAGCTACCTCGTTAAATCTCATTGCAAGACGGTCATGCAAGACGCATTATCGTGAATAATGATTCCGACGTTATTCCGACGTTTTGAACGAGCTAAATAAATACCATTTTGTCCTTTTATTGTTAATATAATAGCACTGCGCCCTGCTATTTCACTCGCGATATTATCTTGAATTATGCAATTGTTATTTGCCTTAAAAGTCGCTTCAACATTTGCGGTATTTTCGATCGCAAAGCCTAGCGCTTAAATCAGTTTTTGGGGAGAGAGAGAGAGGATTTTTCAGAATTTCTCAGCGACTCTCTGAAATTTAAAAATAAAATGTGAACCGGGCGGAGTGATAAATATTCGCTTTGCAAGTGCGCGATATTTCACGGCTTTATTCTCAAGAAACTTGCTAAAATGCTCTGTCCACACGGGCGGCCCAACAACATAAATTATTTCGTCCACCTATAAAATAATAATTGAATTCATTTCGTAAACATCTTACTTAGCGTTTATTTACGAGCGCTACTTTGCCCGAGCGACGATTAAAATTACCAAGAAAAATTAAACTAATCTTCAAACTTACTTTAAAATACAAGGCCAAGCCCCGGCATCAGCTCCTCCGAGATAACGAAAATTCACTTAACATTTAAAGTAAAGAGATATCCCACCTCGCGCCCTTAAAGTCAGCTCGAGCTTTAAGTTGCTTTTAAAACTCAGGCAGGCCGACATCTCTCTCTCGACTTGTATTTACGCAAGAAATTACGCGAGAAATTCATAGGCAAACATGATTCCTCTCCCCGCGCTCGCATCGAACGCGCCTTCCTTTTTTCTCATCCCGTTCCAGCGATTCTCCTCTTTTTCATCCCTCCATGGCGCTCCATGCGTCTATATAGCTAGATGCAGGTACATACGTTTCTCTCTTTGCTAAACGTTTCACGAAACGCGGAAAGTGGCTCACGTCGCGCGGGGGCCGCAAAAAAAGGCTCGAGTTCGCGCAGGCTTTCGAAAAAGTCCGCAGCGAAAAGACGAGGCTCGCGCGAGCGTATATAAGTTTTTCGCCGAGCGGTTAACTGCAGCGCGAAGCTCTCCATGTAGTTGCAAATACTTTAATCTCGCCGACGTCGCTCCGCGGGCGTCTCCTTTTTCTTCCTGCGCCCGGCAGCGCGCGTGTAGCGGATTTTCCCTTTTATTTTTTGCGCGCGAGAGAGAGAGAGAGAGAAAGAATCTCGGGAGGACGCGAGCGCTCGAGAGTGGGAAAAGAGAGCCGGGGTGCCTAGAGCCTAGACTCGATAGAGGTAAGCCCGGGGTAAGCCCTACTTCTTAACTAGTCTGGGAATAAGGCTTTCGCCTCTGGGAAAATCCGGCGCGCGATACTCGCTCGTTGATTCGGCCTCGTGCACCGCAACCTAAACGCTTCTAGGCTTTGGGCCGGCGTGGCTCGGCTGCTATAGCTGGTGTACGGAGAGAGAGATATACGAGCGGTCGCGCTCGGGGCCGAAGCTCTGATCATTGTCTCGGCTTTTTTATGGCCCGAGCTGGGGTTGTTTATTTTTTGAGAACTCGATTTCGAAATGGGAGAGCTTTCGTGGCTATTTGCGTTTCGCTTTAATGACTCTTCGCAAAGGGGGTGTTTTGTTAAAATTTTTGAATTATGTATTACGGCTGTAAAAAGTTATGAAGAAATACATGATGTTATTTATATAAAAGTTTATGCGGGGGTGTAAAATACTTTAATCTTTATTTTTTATAGACTTGCTTTTTCATGAAATTTTCATTCAATTTTATAACTATTACACGTGCAAAATTTTAAAAAATTTTATGCGACCGTTTTTTTTTTTTTTGTAGAATCAACTTTATAAAAAATGTATAAAATCTTTATAAAATATTTCCGCGTGGGACGCACTCTGTTTTAAAGGATTTGCGATGTCGAAAATTTGGAAAAAAGAATACCTCTGCGGGTGGACAAAATTTAATCTCTGATTCAAAGCTTCACCCAACGATTTCGAATTGAATTCGTCATCAAGAACGCTATAGGGGAAAGAGAGACGCTTTTCGAAATCATTTCCACGAAATCAGCGGAGCTATTGCTGTGCAACCAATTTAGCCGCACGGACGGCGCGACTCGTCGAAAGAGACGCTGCAGCTCGACGAGGCGCGCCGCGCCTGACGTAAAAGAGCACTTTTCAAGAGCTTAATGGCGATATTTTATATATATATATATTTTTTTTTCTTCTCCTTTTCATCTCGTCGTCGCTTGGCGCAGGACTCGGAGGGAGACACGCCACTTCACGATGCTATTTCCAAGAAGCGCGATGACATGTTAGCTCTGTTGTTGGACCATGCGGCTGACATCACCCTCACCAACAACAATGGCTTCAACGCCCTGCACCACGCGGCGCTCCGTGGAAATCCAAGGTAAGCGGAATATATTAATAATTGCTCCGCGCCCCTCCACTGAAGGCGCCATAAAGGAGCTGTACTTTTCAAAGGAAGGTGTGAATTTATTTACAAGATTTATTCAGTTGGAGAAAACATTTTTATTTTTTATGTTAAATATTCGCTTGGCAATTTATCCCTGTTTACGGATTCTTTTATGCAGATTGAGTTAAACGTTTGCGGCACTCTTTTGAATTATACAAAAATAGCTGGATGCCGGAATAACTTAAGAAAGTTATAAATTGATAAGAGCTGTCAATGAGAAAGAAGCGCGCTACTAACTTGCGCTTCCCCCCTGCGCATTATGCATCAACTTAGCCACCGAAACCGAGTCATAATCGTAATTACAAATTTATCATAAAGCGAGCGCTCGCGCTTGAGGTCATAAATTTTTCATCTAATTCATCCCCGTCAGCATGCCGACGCTCCCCCTCGGCATTTTTTACCAGCCCTGTAAATTAGAATGACTCAGAGAGCGAGTCGGCTCGGGCACTTAGCATTCCGACGGAATTTCTCCGGCTGTCTCTCTTTTAATCTGGCCGGCATCGAATCGATAGTTTATAATAAAAGTTCCACGGAGCGCCGAAAAGCCGAGCCCAGTCACGAACGGCTCGGGAAAGGCGCAAGTCACCGTTTTGCCCATGTTTCCTATTTTCTCGACTGTCCTGCCCGGTTTGAGCGGGGGGTAAAGGCTAAAGGGAGGAGAGAGAGAGAGGCGCGTCGCGCATGCCAGGCACGATTAAAATTTTGCCGAGCATGTCCTGCATCTGGGACTTGGGAGGGCGGCGGCGGGGCGACGGTTAGGGCACATTCGCGACACGTAGAGGGGGGGGAGGTGGATAACGTGAGCCGCGTTTCTCAAGCGTCGCGCTTCAAGCCAGTTGAGAAAGCGCGGCCCGAGCGACGCGCCTGAAATATTGGCGAGATATGACAAAAGACGAAGCTATAAATTCTTTGAGCGATTTGGGCAACTACGAAAGCGCGAGCCGCACGTAAACGCCGCGCGACGAGGAGACTCGTAAAACCTCTTGGCCGAGGGGGAGGAAGAGAGCTCAGAGTTTTGTATTGGGAGCTGCTTCTTGCCGGGGCTTTAGCGAGGAAAACAATAGTGTGTCGCGCGAGAGCGTGAAAGTTGCGATAGCCCGATATCTCGAGATTTGGAGGATGAGAGAGAAAGGATATTAACTGAGAATAACAGTTGCTTGTCTTTCTGGTTTTATTTTTAAAATGATATTTTGACAAAATATTTTGCTTTTGATAGATTATATTATGTTTTGGTGCAGATGAAATGATTGAATAAAACAATTTGGACGAGATGGGAAAGAAAAATAAGGAATAAAGGAATTTTCGTGTTGAACTTACAGCCAGCGCGGTAGCGCGGTGCTTCTTTGAGAATTAGGCAAAGCAAGCTAGTTGCGAATTCCCAGTTCTCTATTTACCCTGCCGGCGACCCCGCAGAAACATTGAAATTCATTCCAATTTTGAGTTTGGCAATTCCGTCACGTTCCGTCTTTACGTCGAAGTGGGAAAGTTAATTATGAAAGGAGAGCGCCAAACAAAGCGCGTTGTTTGTTGTCTCTTTTAAAGAGCAAATACATTGAGCGACTGCTTTTAAAAAGATATAAACTTCCTTCACGAGCCAGTAACAAGTAAATTTTACTGCCCCATTTTAACTCGCGATAAACGTCTCTAGCCCCAGCTTAATCATCGCTAAAATAAACGCGTATTTCTTTTAATTCAACCATTCAAATACCCGCATAAATTGCCTCGCTCAAAAAGCATCTCGAATCCAGTATAGTTTAATAGAAAAAGAAAAATCCACTTGATATTCATTCGACGAGAGAGAGAGAGAGCCGATCTCGGAAAGCTCGTCCTCCATACACATCTGGAGTCAAACTCTTGACATCGCGGAGAGGGAAAAGAGCATCGCCGAGCCCCGAGTAGAATAAACTAAACGCAGTTACCGGATTTCCAAAGCGATTCGTCTTTATCGAGCCCCGGGGGCGCGCGTGACAAATGAAAGCGCGCGCGCGGTGCACCGCGCGGATAAGCCATTGCGCGCGCCGGAGAAAGAGAATGCTGGGAAGAAGAAAGCCTTGCGCGCGCGCGCGTTTCGCCGGCATCAAATGCATGGAGACGGCGCGCTGGGGAGGAATGGAAAGAGAGAGAGAGAGAGAGAGAGAAGAGGATTTCGAACGATGAAAACCACTTTTGGATATTGCGCCAAACTCGCTTCCTCTCTTGGCCGAAGATATATATCCAGCCGGGGGAGTAGCGTCGCCGCGCGCGCGCTCCGCAAAAGAGAAAAAGTGGAGAGACGGGAGAGAGAGAGGGTGGAAAAAAACAATGCGGAGAGAGAGTGGAAGCGTTAGCGGAGCGGGATGTATATAGGAGGAATAAGAAACGGCCATCGAACGCCATTACTTCCGAGCGAAGGAGCCGAGAGCATTTAGGTATCGTAAAATTCGCGGATGCGCGCCCCGTCGTATTCGACGGGATTACGAGTTTCCCGCGAGCTCGCGCGCGCGATGCACGCACGGTTGCTCGCTCCGAAATCACGATTTTCCTCCCACAGCCGCCAGCTAGCTTCAAGCGCGCTCGCCCGTGTGTGTAGCAAATGGCTTTGGTTATTTTCGGCCGTTAAGAGGATTTCTGTTATCCCTTATTCGCCTCTTGAGGAGAGACTCCTCTTTCTCTTTGATATAAGCTGCAGCCGAGCGATGCAGCGCTTTATGGACGCGGAGGAGCAAGCCCGCGCTTCAGCTTGCATGCATTAAGTCTGTGTGTGTGTGTGTGTCTATATGTGTGTAGCTGCTTTCTTTGTGTGCGGGTGTGTGTGCAGTTTTACCCAGTGGCATCGTTACGAGCCGGGCTTTTATACGTGCGACGACGTTGGCTTTCGGTTTTGTAATGCAAATGTTTGAGCTTGTAAATTTTTGCTGGCCGCGGCAAGTTTTGAGGATATTTTCTCTTGGTGTTGGGATAAATTAGCTTTAATAGTCCCGGGCAAACAATGGAGAATAGCTCAAGAGGAGGGCTGCCTGCTTCATCTAGCTTTTCATCTTTTTTGTTATTCAGAAGCAGGTGTTATCGATTTTTCCATCATGCCTTTTCAGTTTGCTTTTTTTTTATTAGCAATTTTAACTTTGCTCCTCGGGGAAATAGATATTTTATTGATTTATATTCTTGCTTCTGCTATTTTAATCTAAAAATCTAGGAAGAAAACGGCTTTTGCCAATTTTCGTGTTATCGATCTTGACACCGTTGTGCTTTAGTAACCTTTTTTAAAATTTTGTTCATCTCACCAAAGTGCTACAAACAAGTTTTGAGCGACTTTGTATGTTCGAAAGTTATTACCTTTTTAACGCGGTTAAATTTCAAAAATTTATCATTAGAGAAGGCTTTAAAAAAAAGCTTCCACTCCGGATAAAGTTTGTTATAGACGTACAAAGTAATCACAATTTCTTTATTATCTCCGCAACTCATCATAAGCCAAAAATTGGAAAAATAACGTGAAAAAACTTTGGCCCATTTTCGGACGAAACTCCAGAGCGAAACAAGCCAGTCAGCCAAACGTTACCCCAGAGCAATTCAGAGCTATGAGCGCTTATAGCCACGAAACACATCGAGCCGAACCCAGCCCTCGATGACGTAACTCGGAATTTCCCCCTTTGATTTCCGAATCAATTAGGCAATTCGCCGACAATTTGCCAACAATCTTACTCCCAGCTGTAGTAAACAGAAAATTACTCTCCACGAACTTTCGTCCACAAGCCACGCCGCTCTCTTCGAGGGGTGTTGCCTCCGTAACGCAACACTAGCAACCGCGCCCCTCGCGAGCGACTCTCTTCGCAGCCGAAAATATCTCCTCGCGCAATTATAAAGCCTTTTTACGGCTCGGCTGTGGCGCAAGCCCTCATTACCCCGACGTAGGCGCGTCGATGCGCGAGTATCGAGAGTCGCGAGTATAAATCAGGAGGCTCTAGCACCATGGAGAGTGAGAGAGAGAAGACGAGCAATTACGAGAACGGCTGATTATACGAGCGCTCGGCTGAGAGAGAGGGAATCGCGCGCGCCCGGGCGATGTGTACGCCGCAGCGCTCGGCCATTCGAGGAACACCGGGCCAATCTACATACATTTACATCGCGCGCGCGCGCGCGCGGGGGGCTTTAGAGCGCGCGGCGGTCTCTCCCCCCACCCCCCCTTTTGTTACACGGTACCCACTTCCTCTCTCGCTCTATGTTCTTCTCTCCGCTCGCTCTCGCGCGCTCTCCTGGCTTTCGCGTTCGTTATATACAGTATATACAGCGGGGCCCGGCGAGACTCCCTTGTCGCCCTCCCTGTGCTTTTCGTCCGGAATGGATTTTTCTTCCGCTCGCTCCCCGGAAAAGAAGGAAGGACCTCGGTCTCTCTCTCTCTCTCTCTCCGGGCTTGATTCGAGTACCGAGCCAGAGAGCGCCGCCGGCTTCCTTTAACCAACGTCTCCTTAATGCTCGATGAACTTTCCTCGTGCGCGCGCGTGGAAATGCGCCCTGGGAGGGCTGGGAATTGAGAATAATGGATGTAGATTTTGGAATTGTCGAGCGCCGCAGCTGCGCTGGATTTCGGTTTTTGCGAGATTGTTTTGCTCCTGGATATGATGGTCTATTCTATATCTCGGCTGCTCCGAGAACGCAGCTGAGCTTGCCCCCTTCTGCTATCCGGGCCAATGCCGAGCTTAATCTCATTCTTCGTTAAACAAGCCCAGAATCGACATATCGAGTGTCTATTAAGTGTCCGCTGAAAATACGGGCGGGGGAGGGAAAATAAATTTTGATAACGCGCCGTTTAACGTCTCATCAATTATTTTATGAAAATTACAGCGCGCGCCGCTCATCGCCGGCCCCGTATGAATTTATTGTTTGTCGATGAAATAATTAGGTTAGTATAGATTCGGCTAATAACGAGTTATAACGCGATCAGCGAATCTACGATTAATTAATTTATGCGCCGTAAAAACGGGGGAAAATCGTAAAATACACGCCGCGAGCGCGAGCCGGCTTAGCCCCTCGTAATAAACGATCGATCCCGCCCTGATCGATAAAATCTTTTTATTTATCATTACACGCGAGCTTTACATCACTGCTCGCCGGCAACATAATTTTTCGATATATTTATTCGTCCGGCAGATTGCCGACGCCGCCCCCGGAATAATAAATATTCGGCCCCGCAAAATTGTAGTCTCGCCGGGGCGAGAGAATTTGGGAAAGCCGCGCGTTTCCGCGCACCTGCTGCCCTCCGCGTATTATCTAATTTCGCATGAAGAACGTCATTATCCCTCGCGTCGCGCGATACGACGAGCGAGGGCGAATATATACCTGAGGCTCGCGCGAGCCGGAGCGAGGGATGGAACGAGAGAGAGAGAGAGAGAGAGAGAGCTGGCAGCGGGCAAGATTCAAGAGAGTAAGACGGAAAAAGAGCTCGCTTTGCAGAAGCCGCTGAAGAGTGCTTGGAAGAAAAGGATCGTTGGATGGCGCCCAAAGCGTAACGAAGGCCCGCAGCAGCAGCAGCAGCAGCAGCCACCCGCGTCTTTTTTCTTCCGCTTGAAAGGCCGCGAGATGCCGTATTTCCACTCTCGCTTCGCTGAGTAAGGAGCGAGACTACCCCGACGAGAAAATAAGAAAGCTGCCGCTGCTGCGCTTCGCTGACTTGAATTGCGCGCGATGGCTCTCTCCTCGTCCCCTGCCTTATATAGCCAGCAGAGTCGTGTCCGATAAAAGTTGCGCTCTCTGTGTTCGGCCCCTGCTTGTGCGAGCACGCATGCAAAATAAGCCTGGCGTACGTATGTATAAATTTTAGGAGCGCGGGCATTAGTTTTCTCTCTCGCGAGCGAAAGTTTCGACGAGGCCGTATATGCGGCCTGGAGAGCCGGGCGAATTAAAAATAGTTTTCGGGGCCAGACTGCGGGGGAGCGGGGTTAATTAGGAACTTTTTTGCCCAACTTCTGCCGCGAGAGCTGCGGTATATCGATGTTTTGCTATTGAATTCGTAATAAGCGAATTTTCGGGAGCGCCGACGCGTTGACAGGAGCATTAGCGGCTGCGCTTTCCGCTTTTATAAGACGAGAAACTGAATAATACATCGGGCTGATTTGCATGAGCAATGCCAATATAAGACTGTTTGCTTTTGAACCATTGATGCCTCGGAGATAATAAGCTCGCCGTCAGACGCAAGACTGTTTTCGTATTTTACTTTTTTTAATATATTTTCTCGAAAAAATACGCCTCGACGATCTCGTAGTAAAGTCCTTGCAATTAACTCGCTCGAATAAGTTATGAAATTCAAAATTACAGCGCCCCGGCGCCGCGACGCATATATATCGAGAGCCACCATCTTACATGTTAATGCACCTAATCTAATTCATCTTTCCCTAAATATTCAACAATTTCGCCTACACGTGCCCTATATATTCGGCTGCTCCTTGTCGTACTCCGCGCTAAACTTAATCTCCCTGCCGTCTGATATCCAACCCCCTCACCCGCATATAATACGCGCTCCACGTTCCTCTAGCCACGGTGGAAGAATGAAAAAGGCCAGCGAATAACGACACGCATATATCCCGGCGAAATCATCAATAAAAGCCCCTTGTCGAACGCGTCCGCACGTGATAAATAAAAAAAGAAGGACCGCGCGCATATAATTTCTGGGATGGAGCGAACGGGCTCTCGAAATCGAAGGGTAGGGGGTGACCGAGACTCACACACGCTCACGGCGAGCTTTCTCCCTCTCCGGCATTGATTTCTCGCTGAGATGCCATCAGAGAGAACGAGCTCGGACTGGCTGGCGCGGAAAGGGCATAAATAATACATACGCGGAGGAAGATCGGCGCTGGGCCGGATTTAGCCTAACGAAAAGCGCGGAGCTCGCATTATCCTCGCAAATGGAGTGATATCCGCTGTTGGCTGCTTATACGCGCCTTAACTTTACAGGCCGAGCGCGCGAGCCACATGGGATTGGGGCAACTTATACATTACCGCGAGTAGAGAGCGCGCCGTTTTCGTAATAGGTGCGCGAGCGAGTATGCGATATGGTTAGCGTAACAGGGGAGGGGGAGAGGGCATTTGTGTGTGCAGGCGCGAGATATAGGGGTGAGAGAGGACTGAAACTCGCGTTAGCCGGGTTTTAATCCCTGCTGAGCCAGTCGGTAAGTCAAGCCAAGCTGCGCATAACTCTTCATTCGCAAGGTTAGCCGGCATAACTGTAACTTACTCGCGGCGCGAGAGCGCTGCAACTTTATCACGGCTGCAGCTCACGTTCCACAAACTGAGCGAGCCCAGCAGCCCCCCCCCCTTCCCTCCGAGCGTCCCTCTTTCATCCGGCAGTCAGCTCGTCGCACTCGACGCTGCGGACCTCCGCTGCTGCTGGAGGGAAAAAAAGGGAGGAAACCTAAATTCAAGAGAGAAAGAGCCGCTGTTCTTAGCGATTCTCGGCGCGAATAAACGCCACTCAGGCTGGGAAATAAAATAAGGCGCCGGACGAGCCGCTGCCGGCAAACTATATTCCTTTCGATTTTCCTTCTTTTTCCCGCTTGCACTTGACTCGTTAAATATCATGGCGTGTCAGGCGATTTCCCGAGGCGAAAAGAAGGGTGCAGCTGGACAGTCTAATCTCGCGCTTGCGAGAGAGGGAGATTACGGCTGGGTACGTGTATGCGCGCGAGAGCGAGCACGCTTACCGCGTTCATAAATCAAGCAGAAACGGTGCGCCTCTGCCGCCACCGGCACCGCCGGCACAATAAGGCATTGTCCTAGAGAGAGCCGGCCGCGCGCAAGCTCGCTCTTCAGAGAGACAACGCTCTATAGCATGCCTGTACATGCCCCTGCCTTATTCACCTGCAAGCTCGTGACACACACACACAGCGATATCATCACGCGCTAGCTGCACTTTGCTCTATCTCGCTCGCTAGTCAAACGAGCCGTGCGCGTATACAAATTTTCTAGTCTCGCTTATACCGAGGCTAAGAGCCCGACAAAAGTATGGCCGAAGTTTCGGCGCGCGCGCGATGTGTTCTACCCCCCGAGACCGTAACTCTTCCGAGCGCTCGCTCTTTTTTTTTTTCTTCCTCTCTTATACCCTTTGGCACGAGCGCGCGAGGGGAGAAAAACTTTTTCCAGCGAGCTGCGGGAATTTTTGCAACTTCCGAGGCGGCGATATTTTCCAGATCGCTTTATTAGAGGGCTGCTTTTTGACAGCGCTCTAACGAATGTCGCTACTTTTCCTGGCTGCTCGTATCCGGGGGAAAAAATTTTTCAACCGTCACGCGCTCTACAGCTCCGCGCGCGGCTCCCGGGAACTTTGCCGTATCTAGGTTGTGTGTACCGCGAGTAAACGTCCCCCGGATTGAGACAGTCGAGAGCGAGGGAGCTATGATAACCGATCCGTGAAAATTCGATTTGGATTTGTCAGCTGCTACTCGCAGGGGGGGAGGCAACTATCTAAAACATTGATTAGTTTCCAGTTAGTTTCTTCGGTCAGTCCTCGCAGCTGGAAGCAGGTAACGCTGGCATAAGCCGGGCCTCCTCCATCCGGCAGTCCTCTGGAAATTGCTTACGACTTCTGGCACGGAAAATCGCTTTCTCTAACAAGTTTCTCGCGCTCGCCAAAAGCGATCTCGTTTTTTTCCCGGCGCGCGCACGTTCCCAGCAGCCGAAAGAAATTAAAAGAGCGAACGAGACTGCCGGAGCAGAGCGAGAGAGAGAAAGAGCGACAATCCTATCCGCTGGATATTCTCTGTGAATACATGTTAGACATATACATTATCGCGCTTGTGTGCGAGCACATTTGAAACACGTACATGTATAGAGAGAGTCTCGGTGGAGCTTGCCTGGCTGCGGGTGGTCGTGCTGCTGCTGCTGCTGCTGCTGCTGATGGCGGAGGTAACGAGAACAGCCTAGAGGGAACGGTTCGCGTCCCTCGGGGGAACACCGACACCACGGCTTTATTGCGGCAATAAGAGTTATCACCCGGTGATAACTGCCCCCATAACTTCTCTCACGATGAATAAACTCTCTGTCCCTCAACGAACGCGCGCGTTGTTCCCTCTAGCGCCGGGAAGCGCGATGGCACTGGGGCAGACTCACCTCTTTTTTTCCCACTCGACGGACAATTTTTTTTCCCTTTTTTCTCTACTTCTATTTTACCCCCTTTTTTTTTAGGGAAGCTAACCCGTTGCTGTTTGTTACGATGGCAATGATTGTACTTCTTTTTCGCGCTTAAAAAGAGAGTTAAGGTACAATGGAGAGCACACGGCACGCTGGGTATAACGACGATATTGGTTTTCGCATTCTGCTTCTCTCGTGTTTCGCTCGCTCTCTCTCTTTCTCTCGGCCACTTTCTATCCTTTACATCTGCCCTTTGATACGCGAAGCGTGAACTTTCAACTTAAGGCGATACGCTCCGCGCAAAAGTTAAACTATGTTGAAATTTCGAGATGTATATTTTTCCCGGCCGTGCATTTATTTTGCGAATAAAAACATTGTTTCTATTAAAGTTAGAAGGGGTTATTTTATTCGTTATACTCGCGCAACTGAAGTTGAGAAGCCGTGTAAGAAGAGCATCCACATTAAAACCACTTTGCACGCTACGTTTTTTTTTTGCCCGGGAACTTGAAACAAAAGAAGCATCTTTATGCGCTTGACCCAAAAATTAAGAGAGTGCTTATTTTGTTTTTTTCTTTTTTTTTGCCGAAAAAGAGCCTTAAAGCAACGTAACTTTAGATGGAAAAATAAAGCGAATTAAACTCGAGTTAAACGTCTACTTTAAGCTTGTATGAACTTTATAAGAAAGGAAAGGTTAATTTGAGAGCAATGCAAAAATGCATAAATGTAATATTAAAAATTTTGCTTTTAAAGTTCCGTGTAACTTTTTTTTTGCTTTTTTTTATATATAATTTGATAATACAAAATTGTAATATATGCGATTCTATGTTTTTGAATTTGAATTATAAATGGTTTGTCGTTGCAAATATTTAATACTTGGTTCTGGTTATTACTTTAAACTTGAAAGCTAGTTTTTTGTAAACATCAAGAGTAGTTAAAAACAAAAACTTACTCTTATAAACACTGTTTGAATTTTTAAAATCCAACTCTTAAGCTAAAAGTATGACTACGGTTCAAAAAGTAGGTCTTTAGGCTTACTTCGTTTACTGAAGAGTAATTGCACTCAAAACAAGTCTGTATTTTTTAACTTTTTTAATCATCTTTTGAATTTTAATTTTTTTTAACTCTCTATAAATCTTAGCTTTTATCGTATAACTTTGAAAGGTCAATTTCGAGCCTTTATCCAAACTCATAAATTTTATTGACTTATTTTATGTAATTTAAAGAATTTTTAAAATTTCATTCTAAAATAACCGTTTAATTCTAATAATTAGCTAAAAATAAGAATTTCTGTCGAATATAAAGTAGAGAATTTTAAATTCAAGACTAATATTTTTAATTATCTCATGTTATTGAAGTTTTTATTTCAGTAAAAAGCTTTTGAAAAGACATACGTAACTTGAAGAAAAGGAAGTTCTCAGACATTTAAATAAATCTTTTTATTGCTGTTTCATACGTTATAACCTCGTCAAAAGTATTCTTCAAAGTCAGTTGAAAAGAGAATCTTAAAGTAGAAACTGTAAAAGGTAAAATGCTTTTTAATAATCTTTATAGGATCTTTTTGATGAAGAATTTCGTGAAATATTATTTAAACATGATAAAAATTTAGTGCTTTTTATTTAATATGATAAAAATTATATAAAATAATTTATATTACTAAAATAAATTCAAAATATTATCAATAAAGATTTTATGACGTGAAATAATTCTCTATAATTTTTTATATTTTCTTTGTGCTCGTGTAAACGAAATAGATTATAAAATATAATTAATTTTGTAGACGAATTGCGTAATTTTCTCCTCCAGGCCATAAAATAACTACGATGTGACGTACATAAATTTTACTAATCCTACAAATTGCTAAAATTTTAAATTTGTTGACGCTGCTATATTTCGGCACATTTTATTAAATCTGTATTAGAGGTGACAGGCGTACAAAAGAACAAAAGCGCAAACAGAGGGACAATGGCTTTTTGTCCGCTAGGGTACCTATTTAACAAGATTTATATTTATAGTTAAAACGTGGCTGCCAGAAATGTAATTAAAAAACATATCCTGGACAGCAAAGTAAAATATTAAAAATACTTAATAATTAAACAGTTAATGACGCAAAGCAGCTCGAAAATGCCAAAAATAACTTTTGTTTTAATGTTAATGAAAAGCATTGAACTAACTAAATTTGCATAAATCTAAAAATAACGAACCGGCCCTTTCACTTATTCATTTTATTCGGTCATTAAAATCATAGAAAAGCAGCAGGATGCAGCTTTGAGCTCTGGAGCTGAACTGCATTTGCATAACAATGTAAATTAAGAAGGAACTTCCAACAGATAATTAGAATCAACGTCTTAGCCAGTGCGAATGCATTTTCTCGTAAACACATAACTGACTGGAGAAAGTTACGCAAAAGGTACTTTTCATTCCGGCAACTCAATGCGAGAAGTTAATCAAGTTTTATTAATGACCCTGTAGTATTTTTATCGAAAAAGTTTAGCAAACTGTCATGAAATCGGCGCTGTCATTTAATTTCTCAAATTACGTTTCGAGCGTGATGAATCGGGCCGAGGGCAGGAGGAAAGTTTACTTTCCCGAACAAAAGCCGTGTGCATCCAAGTATTAAGTAGTAACGGCCCGTATTGGTCATCCAAGACACGAGCGGCCGCGCGCCGGACGAGCGAAGAATATTAAGATTTCCCGTCGACTTCTTCTACTCTCTCTCCCTCTCCGCGCTCAAACGGACCAGAAGAAAGCGGCTACCGAGAGCGAGCGAGATAAGAAAATGGAAAAAACGCGCTCGCGTTCACGATGATACCGATCGGTTGGCCCCTGCATAAGTAAAGCCGGCTTTGCGTTGCATAAATCAGGCCAGGAGAATTCACGTCAGTGCACGCTCTTCCTCACCGAGATGCGCGCGCGCGCGCGCGCGGAGAACAAAAGACGAGCGGTGCGCGAGTTATGCCTCGTCCTGTTTTGATTTCATCCCGGTCGCGCTAACAAGAGAGCTGCGTAGACAAACACGAGGGAGGGGGGGGGGTGTAGAGCGCAATCCTAGGATACCGGCTGAGTGTGTAGGAGGTTGCGCAAGCCTAGACAACGGAGAGCGGCGCGGGCGCAAAGGACAAAGCTCGCTGCGGAGAAGGAAAGCGGCAAATCCTCAAGGCTCGAGGCAGAGAGCGAAAGAGCGGCCAAGAGTGAAAGAGCGAAAGATCGCAAGATAGAAGGGGAGTTGGTGTGGGTACACAGTTGAGAAGTTCCAGTACTGGCAAGCGAGTAAGAGAGAGAGAGAAAGCTCTGGCAATTGAATGCAAGCCTAGTAAGAGCGAAAGAGAAAGAGACAGGGGAGTAATATAGAAGGGGGGAACTAGAGAGAGAGAAGCTGCGGCCTGGGTTGGGAGAGAGAGCACAGGGATCGGGTATGCTGCTGCTGCTGTTGGCGCGCACCGGCAACGTTGCCGGCAACGCCGGCAACGGCTCTACTACGATTTTCCGGAGGAAAGAGAAGGAAGGAGCTTGGTGGGCGGCCGGGGAG
>UELX01001161.1:0-49951 GCA_900480035.1 Eupelmus urozonus
TTTCACTATTTCTTAGTGGGAATTCCACTAAATAGTACTAAGTGGAGCATTTTGCACTATTTAAAATTTAGCGAGTAAAAGCATCGGCATCATCCGACATTATACAAAACAAAACCCACCCAACTATTTACACAATCCATCCATCCGCGCGCATACATAAAGACATTCCGCTTCCGCAAACAAAGCCAGTCTATCGACAAACTCTATCGCTCGCGCAGACGCATCGAACGCAACGTAAGCCCATATACACTAAAGAAATTGAAATAACCAGGAAAGGTGGCAAATACCCGCGTGCTGCGAATACAGAGGGCAAGAGGCTCTCTCATCAGGGTCATAAATAATGCAGGCCCTATACACGCATCTGCGCGCTTCTCTAAAAAGCTCGAGCCCCGGTGCGAGCTTGCGCGAGCTTTACTCGATTTTACGCGAGCGGATCGCTTTTTTCGCGAATCGAAGCATTCCCCCAGACGTCGGCTTTGAAGTATGGACGCTGTTTGTTACGCGGGTTCCGAGCGGGGTTTTTTTTAAGGGGGAGGTGGAGAGAGAAGAAGACGTTGGCAAGGGTGGAAGGGCATTAATGTTACAGTAGGTGGGTTGTTCGATGGCGAAGGCGAGCTCTGTCTTACTTTAGTGCTTGCTATGGTTAAGGTGAACGTAAATATTTTATTTTGCTTTTTTTATGGGGAAAATAAAGATTATAAGATTTTAGAGAGAGGGTTGTTTTTATTTTGTAGTGAAATAGTTGTTTTGAGCGCATTTGTGTAATTTGATTTAAAAAAGTATAAATAATAAATAAAAGTAAAATTTTAAATGAGATCCATTATTTCAATAATCAAAGTACAATCTATTATTCACTTCTTTCCAACCTAGTAAAAACGTAAAAACACAAAAACCTTTCTAAAATTACTACCACTTAAAAACAAACCCCAATACCCAGACGCGCCTTAAACAAAACCCAGCTCTCTAAAACGTCGAAAAGTCAATTCAAGCCGCGTCCTCGCAGCCGTCCCTTTCAACGGCGCAAAACCGGCGCAAGACAAAAGCGAACAGATAAACTCCACCTCACCAGAAATAAAAAAAAAAAGAAGCAGCAGAAGAAGCAGCATTTCACGGTCGCTTTGCACCAGGCGGGGGTGGGCGCAGGCGAATGTTTGTAAGCAAGGCAGCGCGCGCCGCGGGGAAAATAAAAAGCCGAGCTAAAGTGTAGCCATCTGTCCTTTTTAAAGAGCAGGCCGGAAGAAAAGCCCCGCATATTGCGCGGCGCTAGATACGTTCTAGCCGATGAAATATGAATGCCCCCACCTCTCCGGCGCGCGCGCGCACAGGTGCGGAGAGGCTGAATTTGAGGTCGACGCTCACTCATATACGAACGCTAGTGCATCCCTCTCGGCCTGATCGATAGACTCTTGCTATCTTGGCTAGCTCTACACCCTTTCCTCTCCGTCTGTCTTTAGCTGCGGCATCGATTGAGCTTCGCGTTGCGTGAAGGGATGAGCTTAGCGTATTCCAAAAGGGCCGGCTTTTAAATCAGGCGCGGCTCTGACGTTTCGATTTTCGGCACGCTCCTCTTTTTTTTCTTCTTCCTCGTCCTCACTATACTCAGCCGGGACGAGTTTTTCCGTTGCGTGTCTAGCTCGCGGGGCGATCGATCACCCAGAAACGAGCTCGCTGGGAGGATTTAGAGACACGGATAGTGGAAATTGTAAGCCGCGGTAATATCTAGATGCGATGCGCCCGTAACGAGCACGTGTAAAGCGTGCATTTAGCTTTAAAATGTAAACTAGGCGATCGCCGGCTGTTTGCAGTATTCAGGAGGTACGCGGCTCGGATAGCTAACCGGGAGAGCGTTACGGTTTGTATATGGATTATGGATTTTTATGGGGGTTGAAGCGCCGATGTTATTATTGCTTTTGTGGCTTTGTAAGTGGTGAATGGACACTTGACGTTTCGCGTTCTTGCGGCAGCTTTTGAATAATATATCGAGCGACAGGTGAACGAGCTTCTAGACAGCGAGCTCGCAATCTAAACATTAATTTATAAAAAAAGAAGCTTTAATAGTATACAAAAATAGCCGAAAGCTCGTTTAAAATAAAAAACGAGCTTGCAAGCTCTAAAATCCTCAAGAACGCGAAAATCGGACAGGCTCATCGCTATCCCCTCGAGCTATACCCTCACCTGAGTTTCTAACTTTCCAATAACGTCGATACTTAAAAATACCCCATCGATGAATCCCCGCGCATAACCATAAGATAAAAGCTCGACTCGGCATCTCTACAATAGCCATTATCCTATAGCCATCTCCGTCCATCCATTCCTCTCGAGCCATCAGAGAGCTCAGAGAGCCGCTCCATCCGTAAAACAGCTCGGCGAGAGAGAGAGCCCATAGGTAGTCTCTCGGCGTCAGCATCGTAACACACCTTCCTGCAAACGCACAGAGAGCCAGCCACGATCGATCTGCCGTGGCTCTATTCCCCGCAGCGGGGCGAGATAGACGCGAAGAAAATCCGCGCGCGCGGCCGCTTCGCTCGATTGTTCTTAACTAATTCACGAGGCGCGCTCTATCTACATCTATCTTCTTCTTCTTCTTCAGCGGGGTCAGAGCTGCCGAGGAGCGAATAACCTTTGATGCAGACCGGCGCGAATGTGTGCCAGGTGTGTGCGGGGTATATAGATGGGTGAGAGCTGGGCTTTGTGTGGATGTTTTGCCGGAGGCCATTCGGCTGGTTATCGAACGGGAACTTTGAGTTTCTAGAGAGGTTTTTTTTGGGAGGGAGGTTGAGGGAGATATCTAGGTGGAATTTTTGTGGAGGATGAGGTGGGAATGAGTTGGGTTATGGGGAGAGTGGGAGTTTGGTTTTTTTTGTGGGTGCTATTGTTTCGTTGGGGAGCTGGTTGGGAAGTGATGGAATGTGTTTGTACTTTTAAAATTTTGTCAAATTTTTGTCAGTACTTTTGGTTGTGTATTTAGTCATCATGTCACTATGATCACGCTTTGTTCTTAAATAAAATTATTGTAATCAACTTATAAATCACTATTGATTTAAGTATCTAAAATTAATCACGTATGTAGCTCCAATTTAAATACACTTAACCTGAAGTAACCGTGTGTTTAAATACACACTTGCGTGTTTAATTTTAGTCACTTGGACTTGTACTACCTGTATATAACATTTCTCTAAAACAAAAACATACACGAGCTTCATTATTTACAGCAAACAGATAACAATGCCTACATACTTCATACGCAATCCCAGTCCACGCACACCCAACATCATCATCTCCTCTAATCAATACCTCAACTTACACGAAATCCAATCACCGTCCAACCCCCCAACGAACAATTAAAGCGGCAAATCGACGCGCGGCAACAATAACAAAAGCCACCCCCCCCCCTCCCCAATAACCATCAAAAACAATCGTCCAGAAATCCAGCGATAAAATCAGCGAGCTGCACCTACATCAAATCACGGCCAATATAAAAAGCACGCTCCGTCGAAGCCCGGGCCGGCTACACACGCCCTCGACTCGAATAAAGGAAATCGAGGCAGGCCGGCGCGCTCGTCGGGCCAACCGAGCCAGAAGAAATTAATAAACGTGTCCATACCGACAAATTGAAAGATTGCGCTCTCGTTTTCCCTTGCTTTTCTGGAAAAGCTCGAGCGCTCGATATGAAAAATTCGATTTTCCTCTCTCTCTCTCGGTCTTTCCGTTACATAAACAAACGGCGGCTATCTCTTTTTCTCCCTACCACTCGGCTGCGTTCTTACGCTCCTTATCGATCCGTCTAGCTTTCGGCTCTCTCTCTCTTTCTCTCCCTCTTCTCGGCTTAAGAGGGAAATTCGCCGGTGAAGGACGGGGTTACCTTTCGGCTGCAGAATCTTCCTCATTATCTCTTTGATAAATCTTTCGCTTCCTTGTTGACTTCTGGGCTGCAATGAATTACATAAGGCGGCTGTATGCTTGAGGTATAAGCTGGTGAATAAAATATCAATTTACGCGAGTGCGTGTGTATGTCTGCTAACTGTTCGGCGCTGCTTGAATATTTCATGTTAAGGCGCATTTTTCTATGACGAAGACGCGCGCCTCGATCGATGAGTTAATATGATTCAATTACCCATGGGCTGTTTGACTTGCTTTCATATTTAAAAGTCATTTTTACGTGATGAATGAGTAATTAGCTTCTTTTATTATAATGACGCTTAATCGCCGCTTAAAAATTCATGCAAGCTTGAAGGTTCATCGTACCGGGCGCTCTATCGTTCGATTATAATTTATGAAGTAAGAATATTACAGGCACAATGCAATCTTTGAAAAACCGTTCGAATAATTCAGCAATCGAGTTAATTTTTTTGAACCACTATCGACGTCCCGTCTTCCTCCAACTCATCCTCATGTAATATTAATCCCCCTCCACTCTTTCCCTCGCCTCTCGATCCTCCGCTCCAAGCAGCTCGAGACCCCAGAAAAATCCCTCCTCGAATTCCATAAGTTATCAGCTTATTGATTCCCGTCATTTCAACCTCGCAAGCGCCCAAATAATCGGCAATCTAAAATCCATACCGTCGCCCTCACCGCCTCCTCAAATCCCCATAATTTCGGCCGCACAATAAACCCTTCCCCACTCCGCTTCAAAACTTGCACCGGCGCCCGCGGAATATTTCAACAAAAGATCGTCGAATCCGACGCTCCATCTTTATAACATATTAATTCGCCTCCCCCGGAGCATTCCGCGCTCGCTCAACTCCCCCGAGGAGCGCCAAGTTGGCCCGATTTCGCGAAACTGCGCGCAGCAAGCCGCCTCGAGGGGGAAGAGAGAGAGAGAAGTAGCTACGTCGTTCGTCGTTACGCAGCCACCCCCGCCTGCGCGCATCTCGAATTCCCTTCGACTCGTCGTCCTTTCGGCTAAATGGAGACGATGGACGATGGGAAACTGGATTACAGGTTCAGTAACACGGGATTCAGGCCGAGATCGCTTGTCTGAGAGAGAGTGGTTCTTTGGGAATTTTCGGAGGCAGGAGTGCAAAGATCTTCGGGGAGTTTCGGTGGGATTTTTTGGGAGGGGGCGTGGGAGTGGTTCGGGTGAATTAGAGTTTGAGTTTGGGAAAAGTTAGAGTGGAAATTTTATTATTTTTGTAAGGTTGGTTTGTAATTGTGTTGAGGATGGAGTTTTTGCTGGGTTTGATTCTTTAATTTTCTATACTGTGCATTAATTTAGTTATTAATACTTTATGAACTTTTATTGATTTTTGTGCCTCTCCTTTAATAAATGTACATGTAGCAATAAATAGAAGAAAAATATATACCATTTTTAGCATTGATTGAAGAGGTCTTTACAAAGAAAATATATTAATTTTACATATTTTAATTAGCATCTATGTATTTCGTTTGCGGATGTGCATTGAACTGAAAAATCCATTGATACAAAACTTGGCTTATTTTAATAATGAAGCAGATAGTTATTTGTGATTTATCCTCGAAAAATCGTGAATGTCACAGTAAAACAAATAGTATTACAAAAAAATTCGTTTGATATCAAATGTACCGTATAAATTTCTTACAAACCCACACATGATTCTATTTCTAATAAGCCCGGTTATTAGAAAATAAAGTTCATTTTCCTCTATAAACATCTATAAATATTATTTGATAAAAAGCTCTACTACTAAAAGAAGATCTTAAGCTAATATGTACGTAAGCCGTTACCTACGCTACAGATTACATACTGCCGTCATTGTCATGGCAATAAGAGAAGATTTCCCCAGATGGCGACCCGTACTAGCACGATTAGACTATGCGACGGAATATTCTCACTTAAAAGAAGATAGTGGTGTATAGTGTACCGAGGGGAAAACGTGAGCCTTTTTTATTCGCGTATTTGCGCTTGTAAAAGTAGTAAAAATTAAGAACTGATTAAGAACTTTATAATATTAATTACAGAGTAAATGCAAATTTATTTTGTATTTTGAGGTTACACCAAGAAGTGTTGCGAATGACCTACTAAATGATTTTCATCCAACCACAAAATCAAGCAATTTCTCTATAATAACCATTTTGAGATATTCAGATTTCTATCAAGGTTACTGTGCATGGCAAGCGGGGTCAAAGTAGCTGTTTTGTAACACAGAAAACATGCACCTGTTAGGTCAGGTATTTGATTTTCAATTATATATAGATAGTAACATCCAAAAATTTTCGAAAGCTTGTACGTTTATATTGTACATTTAAAAGCTTGCAATTTAAAAAAAAAATAACGAATTTTTCAAGAATTTTCATAATTTATTTCAATCATTTTAAGTGTTTTGTTATTAAATCAAAGAATCATAAATACAATTACATAACTTTCAAGAGGATGTAATTTCTTTTAATTACACTTATTTAAATTATTCTTCAATTGTACATTTTAAAATTGTAGGTTATAAAAAAAAAACAGTTACGTAAATTAAACAACATTCTCAAAAAATAAAAATGTTTTCATCTTCTCCAATACAAAATATTGTTTATATTATAGTCCAACAATTGAAAGAAATTTTAAATTTGTATTCCCCTTTTTGAAATTGATGATATTTATTATTGATTTACAAAGTGAATAATGGCAAAAAAAATTACTCGTCGTAATTAATTAATGCAACGAAAAGCGCGTGAGCGAAATAAGCAAAAAGTCCATCTCGGCGAAAGTTGCCCGTCGTCCGAATCCATGTTTCATTTCTCCTGCCCTCCAAACATCCTCTCTCTCTTTCTCCTCTCTCTCTCTCTCTATTTCTCTCCCCCGTCGTCGTCTCATTTTTCACCGCGATTTTTCCTCTTTTAATTCGCATTCCCTTCTCCTCTCCGCTTTCCTCTTCGCTTAATCCCTTCCACTTGCTCCTCGTCGCCAGCGCCGCCGCCGTCTTCCTCAAGGTATATACGTGCAAGTCCATTTGGCTGCTGCCGCCGGTTGCCATAGAAACTAGCTCCGCTCGCTCTCGAGTGCACAGTCCCTTTCGCTGCAGCGGATCTCTCTATATTTCGTTTCTTTGGCGTTTATCGCGTCTTCCCGGGCGCCGCCGACGCTTTTCTATTCGTGTTTTTGATCGTCGCTGCAGTTTTGCCTTTTTCCACAGAGCTCGTTTCTCCTTTTTCTTTGCTGGTATTCCGAGCGTTCGGGAAGGGAGAGCTTTTTGTGCGCGATGCGGTGAAAAGGCTTGCATAATTACGCGATGCTCGTGTGTAATTGCACAAAGAAATTTTGCGTAATTCTATTGCGGCTCTGCGGTAAACTTTATTTTGACATTAAAGTGGTAATGAACTAGACGTAGAAAGTTTAGTTACGACGGGTGCATTGTGTTTTTTAAAAATACTTAAGCATAAATTTGTAAAATTTAGAATTTATAAGTATATAAATAGAGTCTAGGAAAAATAGATTCGCGTTCTAATGCAGCTCTTATAATTCATCAACATCGATAATGTAAAAAAGAATTTCTGCGTGTTTGATGGCGATAAAAGCGCAACCCAGAAATATCAATATTATCGTATTAAATACTTATACGCTTTAATTAAATGAAATTAATTTCTACTAACCCATATTCCTGTAATACGTGCGAATGCACGTGTTCCATGTGTATTTACATCGAATTAAATATCGGAATTTCCTGGCTCACAGTAATTATTCAGAAATGAAAAGTAGCGTACGAATATCAGTTAAGAATTAATGTATTAAATTATTTGAAAAGGGCCGTCGATTCAGATAGAGCGAGCCGTCCGAGAAAAAGCTCATTAAATTATTAACCAGAGCTGAAAATTCAGTTTTTTTTCCATTTCAATTACACCAGACGAAGACGAAAATACTAATTTCTCCCTCGTAAATCCGCTTTACTTAAATTAATCACAAAGAGTGTTAACACCCAGGCTCTAATTAAATTAATCAAACTTAAATTCCCTCCTTACCCCGGATCACCACCCAAACCCCACAACAATCCAAACCCATACCACCAAAAATCAAACACCCACCTGACCAACCCACCAATTTTTCCAAACCCAGCTTATCCCAACTCCAAAAACCCTCTCTCTACCTTTCCCTCGCGGCGTCACATCGCGCGCTCTCTCGAGTAGCCAAGCCTCGAGACACTTTACGCCAAGGCCCCTTCTCGCTCATCCACTTCACCACGAGGCGCGCCACCGGCGCCGTGTTGCGCTCGCGCCCCACTGGGCTAAGGGGTTAATGGCTCCCCGCGAGTCGGCGAGCGCGTTTCTTGCTCGCTCGCCTTTTTACGCCGGCGGAGATTTGAACTGTGCGGAAGTGCGCCGCGGGTGAAGGTGTCGACTCGTCGGGCCCGTGTGTGTTGGCTTTTTGCGTTCGAGGATGGGGATGGGTGGTGCTGAATGATTTTTCGAGGGAATTTATGGCTTGAGATGTTTTTAATATTTGTTAATTTAGTATTAAGTAATCATGATACCTTGCGTAACGATTTTATTGAAATTCCTCTTTATTTTTCTGTTGCAGGTCAGTCTACTCTTAACGACATCCGTCCACTCGACTCGTCCCGTCAGCGATCAGGTTCTCATTACAACCCGCTCGATCAATCCCGCCTTATCAAACCGCGCGCACTCTCGATTTATCAGCGCGAGCGAGCATTAACTACCTATAAAAAAAATCCCCCCCCACCTCCTCCCTATATACATTCGAGAAAAGTCCTAAAACCCAGCGTGAAAGTCCAGCCCGAAGGCCGAAATTTCGTCGGCTTTTTTAATGCCGATAAGACGCGCCTTGGCCATAATCTCCGTCATATAAGTGAAGAGGGCTGTTCCGCGGCTCTGGCCACTGTCAGTCTCTCGCGCTCTCTCTTAATGGGATTTTAAAGTGGCGCGCGAGCGAGAAAGAGAGAGAGAGGTATATATACCTTATCGCGCGGTGATGCGGCCCAGCCTTCCACGAACGGCTCGGGCTCTCTCAAAGAGCGGCTTATAAGTGCGTGGGAGCTGAGAATTCAGCCGGCGTCTGCTCAGTCGGGGAAATTAAAATTCGAGACCTTTGACCCTTTCGAGGTTGGGGATAGGTGCGGGGATGCTGCGGAGGGAGAATTTTGAGAAGGATGACGGTTCGAGCGGTGAGAGATAGTTTTGGGTTTTGAGTAAAAGTTAGTCGTTACGAAATTGCTGTCTAATTATTAATGAGTACTTAATTTAAGATGTAAAGGTTACGCTGTAAAAGAAAAAGATTTATATTTGCAATTAGAATGACGTTATCAAGATTTTAATTTAGCTTGCCGTGATACAAGTATAATGAAGACAATTACGACCCGTAATGCAAGGACAGGCAAGAGACAAAATATATAATAATTCGAATTATCGAATGTAATTATTTTTAAGACCTTTTATTATCGTTCTAACAAAGGCCCCGTTACGTTTAATCAATCAACATTAATTAAAACAAATATCTCGCAATTAGAAGATAATTGCGTAAAATTATCTCAACGAGCAGACTCGGAGCAGCGACTCGCCCCTTTTGCCCGGGGACTGCGTTACAACGTGCACTACTTGTGTATCTTGATAATATAGTTAAACTTTGGATAAGCCGATGCGAAATCCGTGAGAAAATCAACGGATAAACACACGAAGACGAGGCTCTAAAGCCAGCCGTGTGTATATGAAAATGCGAGCGTAAAGAGGCAAGATGACGCCCTTAAATATGTGCACTGTGCTGCTCGAGTGTCTAGATTTGCTTGCGATAATTATTCTAAGATTCATAAGCTTTGTTTGTTTTAAATATTAAAATTTATGTGTTATTGTAGAGTAATTTCCTTGAGAATATTTTATATTGTATTGCATTTATTTTAAAATTTATAAATATATCAGTTCTATTGAATTTAAAGTCCGTAAAGTTTATATTGAAACTAAATATTCAATTCTTCAATAATTCATAAACGAAAAATTCTTATTTTAGCCAGAGTAAATAATTTAACGAATCCTATTGACAAGCATGCAATTTTCATTTCAAAACAATCGGTCTCGCAAAACAACTACGTAATTCGCTGACCTATATAATTATTTAATCCTTTTCCTCAAACTCAAAGCAAAACTCATTCCACCCAGAACCTCATTTCTTCCACCGTTAAATATTCAAACCCAAATCTCACACGCGCACTTCATTCACGCTTCCCAGCCCACTCTTACACACATTCCAAAGACGCACTTGAGAAAAAGTAGGCAGTCTCGGTGTCGCGTTTCTCTCTCTTTCAGAAATTTTACACTCCCTTTTTCGAAAATCCAAATCCCCCGATTACGCTCAGCCAGCCTCGGTTTTTCCATCGGCTGATTATACTATTGGATTTCCAAAACAGTAAATCATTGTCCGAGAGCGCAGGCGCCCAGGGTGTAAATACGTACAAGAGAGCCCATTGTGAGCGCGCCGGAATTAGTGTCGAAATTCAAGGCCCGGGGATTCTGTATCTCTTTTTTAGGTTGATTTTTTTTATAATTGGAGATGAGGGAAATTCGAAGAGACAGCCAATCGCTGGGATTGTAGGCGCGGCTGTAAATAGGAGTGTGTTATTTCGATATGAGTTATTGTCATTTTAATGACTCTATATTGTTGAGGAGTCTTTGTGCAATACGAGAGGATCTGGAAGACTGCGTTTAGGCTCTTATTAATGTAATAAAAGGTGTTGAAATACGAATACACGTAATGCCGCCTATAAAATATTTCATTAATACTTAATAACTATCCAAAATAATAAATCGCCAATTAATTCAATAGCTTATTGAAAATCAACACCCCGACAGCCAATTCACCCCCTTTATTATCTTTTCACGTCCAGCCAAGTGCAAACAAGTTTACCCACCGTGTAAAATTTTGCGCTGCTTCATAAACGTTTAAAATTACAAAATAATCATCGCGCATTCAAACATTGACTTACATCGCCCGGAGCTTGATTTTCCGACCCACTTTCCGCAGCGGCCCGCCCAATAAAGCCGTGAAAGCTACATTTTTAATTCACTCCCCTCGGGCTCCGCCAAACAAAGCGCGAAACATGCTCCAAAACCCAATCCACCGAGCGAAAAATCAAAACCTTTCTTTGCGCGCTGCTGGCGCTCCGTCAAATAAACGCAGCTACATCAATCGAGCAGTTCGCGCGCGCGCGAATTAATACGTCGCCGGCAACGCGAGCGCGCAATCGTCCGGCGCAAATTCCATTTTCCGCAATTTTGAATGCGCCGCTTTCTGCGATATTGTTTCGCCCCGCACGCGCAAAACAAAATACCCAATGCGCTTTTTGCCTCGCCTGTGAGCGCTCCATTTTTTACCCGCGCCAATCGATCCCTGTGTATGTGTGTATGTGTGCGTGTGTGTATGTGTATGTGTTCTGGGCACCTTTTTTTATGGAACGAGCGGGCGAGAGAAAAGAAGAGACGCCGAGCACTTTTGGCACGCGCCAGTGTCAGGCCGGCTTAATCCGGGCGCGCAAACGTGCATTAAACATCCGGAAAGAGAAAGAGAGGTAAAAAAGTCGGCTGCGCGCCGGCAATGACAATCCACCGAAAATGCGTTTTCCATTATCTCCGCGGGAACGCGGGGCCGATCGATCGCCGGCGAGCAAAAAAAATATACTTGCCGAGACTTTTTTTTGTCGACGGAGAGGTGGTGAGATATTTTTTCGCGTGTCGCGGGAGATATTTTTAGAGGGGTTTTGCAGTAATGGTTTTGCGAGCTGGATGATTGCGTGGAATTGATGTGAGAATGATGTTGCTTGAGATATGTGTTAGATGCTTTTTATATCTTTATGGTTTTTTATTGCTTTCTATCATGAAGGTTTGGTGCAGAATTTGAATTCCGTATTCGTAAAATCAGAGTCAGCACGTATAAAATCGTAATATGAAATTCAATTCAATTGATAACGTTTATAAATTGCTATTTAATTTATAAAGTTATATAAATGTTAACAAATTATTAAGGGTTTCATAATTAATCCGATTACAATTTTTTTTCAACTTGATTAAATTAGTACCGTAAGACGATTCCTGCAAACGTCAGTTGCTTTTCTAGTCTCTTGAGAATCGGATTGAATTTTTCCTTTCTTGGAACTCCTAACGGAAAGTTATAAAAATTAGGTACCTTTTTTATTGATTTAATTGATGACACTATGTACCCGCGATCAATTTCTTATTGATTAGTACCAATCATTTATTGATTCAATTTTACGTGCAATATTTTTTCGTTATTAGTCCTGATGTTTTTGATGGACTGAAAGTGTTGCTACGAAGAGAAATAAACTGACCTTCAGTGAAGCGTGCACTGTATAGAGTCTACCGTAACAATGGGCATATGTTTTAGTTTTAAATGCATAGTCATACATACTTCATTAAATAATTAAAAACTGTATAATTACTACGATTGAATTATGATTAAATAATTATTACGAATATATTACACTTTTACATACATAAAAGCAGACGCTGTACTAAACCAACATTACAAAAAAAATACAGTTCACCAAATTTCGCGCACAACTCCGAAATTCCCGGGCAAAAAGCAAACGTCATCACCCCTAATTAGCTTATTCACACCAAAGAATTATTATTTAGGTTAGGAATGAAAGCGCGCGTGCGCGTGTACCAAGTTTTATATAAAATAAACGTCGCCCGCACTTTCCTAGACTCCACTCTCTTTCTCTCTCTCTCTCTCTCTTGCAAATTACCAACGTGTCGCGAGGCGGCCGGGCGCGAAAATGAGAAAATTAGCAAGTCGCGCCGGTGCGCGTATGAAAAGGAACGCGCGTCGGAAAATGTAAGTAGCGGCCTGGGGAAAAGGCTTTAATTACGCGAGCACTTCGAGACGTACGTTATGCGCCTGGAATTACGCCATCTGCGCGACGATTAACGCGCCCCCTCTCGGCTTTCTTTTTTTCTCTCTCTCTCTCTTTCATTTCGAGGAGGAATGCCGCGTGTGTGTCAACAAAAAGATACTCCTCCGAGAGACGGCAGAGGAAAAATGCACGCGTGCTTAGCCGAGTTTACTCGTTATAATTACGATTTAGGTGGCTCTGCGTGGGCGGTGGCTTTTTTGCGCTCGAGAGTCCGGAACTGACGTCGATTACAGTAATGACGGGAATTAAATTCGCTCGCTCGTTGCTCGCTGAGAGTGTTTTATTTTATGCTTGGATTATGACTTTCTGCTGTGAACGCCTGCTACGATAATTATTGTCGATCTTTTGTTTTTATTGTTTTGTAATTAAGAATGATAGTTTGGTTAATTCTGTTTTGACTTCGTAATATGTTACTGTTACCGGAAGTCGTCCTCGATTTTAGCAGAACGCGCTAGAACTTTGCAATGCATAATTGTGTTTAGTATTATCCGATAACTTTGCGCATAACGGATCCTGTAATAACCAGTCACAGGAAATTGAAATTCGCCAAATGTCCAACTAACCATAACACGATTCTCATTTAAGCACGTTTCCACCCCAAAAATCGACTCTACCGAAACTCACTCCTAAACAAAAATAAATTATCTATCAAATATCTCGCACCAAACCCAACGACCGCACATCCCCAAAAAATCACTCACCAAGCATCTCCACAAAACCGTCCATCCTTCAATCTCCCCAATCTCACCTAGCCACTCTCCCAAACCCTCGCTATCTCCTCAACTCTCCAACAAAAAAAAAAAACCAAACAATCCAACGTCGCCAAATCGGAAATCGCAATAACAAGGCCCGCTTCATACTCCACAACCAGCAGCACATCCCAAGCTGCTTATCCTAATAAATTCGCGCTCCCCCGTTATTTTATTATCGTTAGCATAAGTCAGTGCGCCCGGCTCGTCACGTGCGCCAGCCCCGATAAGCGATATATATATATTAGGCCTTCACTGCCTGCACGTGGCGCGCGCGCGCGGATCTCTCATCTCGAGCGCTAGATCCTAGTAATAGAATGAGAAAGGCAGTCGCGGCCGACACCCCCGGTGCTTAATCCGATTGGGCTGCCCCCTCCTATATCCGATCTCGTATGTGCTGTATTCTCCTTTTTTTTCATTTTGGATTGGAGTACGGCTTTTTCGGGAGGTTTTTGTTTTCGAGGCCTTTTTTAACGGATCGTCGGGCGCTAGCTGTCCTGTGGAGTCTGCTCTTTTGTGAGTGGGTCTTGCGGGGGGTGGGTGCTGGGCTTTTCTATTGTAGGACTTGGGTGTGATGATATCGGGGTGTGGATTTCGTTCATTAGTTTTTTTGGAGGGGGTGGGTTAGAGGGTAGGGGTGTGTATTATTTTTAGGGATTTGGCGGGATCTTAACATTGGTGTATTGTTTTTTTATTGAAGGTTTTTGTATGTTATTTTGAAGAGAGTTGAATAATTAAAGCGTTTACTTATATCTTTAGATGCTTTATAAATAGTACAATTAATACGCTTTCACTGATAAAGCCAATTTTCAATAATCCAGAGCGATGAAAAAATCTTTTATTGATGAGTTATCTTTCTGTTTATTTATATTTAGAAATAGGTGAGTAATAATTCTATTTTCCGCGCTAGATTGACGGCCAATAATTATTCCATATTAATGATAAATCAGTATTGATTTCATCGTTTATTATCTAAGCTACCACAAATCACCTATGAATAACCTAATAAACGTCTAAAAATAAGTCACGAATTATTTTAAATAAAAATGACTATATTCGATCCTTTAAATCAAAATAACATGCTTAGAAAAGGATATTGAACTTCGTACGGAAACTAATTGATGATATCTACGAAAAAAAATTATTTACATTAGTTTACGAATCCTCCCATCCCTTGCCCTCCCACGTCACTTCTATACATTAATATTCACAACTCCGCCAAATGTATTACCCGCCGATGTATCATCGCACTTCTGACAACTCTCCTTCCACATTTCCCCAAAACTATTTCCCACAAATCCACCGCTCCTCCGTGATTTATTTTTGCAATTTTGACAGATCACCGCGTTAATAGAATTAAAAAAGAAAAAAACAACAGCAGCCCAGAAAACAAAGAAACCCAGAAATCCAAGCGTAAAAAACAGCTCTCCCAAGAAAAGTAGACGTAAGGACAACCCCGGCCTAACCACCCCTTGTTTGCTCTTGGAAACGATACGCCGGCGCCGCGTGTATTTTACATAAGGGCAAACAAAAATCTCGGATTCGCCGCGGCGTGTAATGTAGGTGAGCCGAGCTAATATTGCTTTTGTAAAGCAATATTTCCCGAGGATTTCCGCCCTTCAAGCGATTTCAGGGAAAGACACGCGTGGCACGGCTTTTCCCTTTTTTCTCTCTCTCAGGGCTTTGTCTTTGCTTGCGAGCCGAGCCAGCGCGACACGAGGCTAATTGAACGCAGTCGCTCGTGAATGGAGCTCGAAGTAAATTGAGAAATAGGGGCCGATCGATTTTTATACAGGCTCGAAGGGTGCCGTTATGTAGCTGGCTCGCTCGGTTCTTTTTATCGAGATTTTACGTTTCTTTGATGTGTAACCAGCCCCGCGGAGCTCCTGATTTAATTACGGACCGAATCTTTTGCATTGACCGAGTGAAAAAGTTATGATTTGGCGTGCTCGATCGAGCTTCGAGTATTGAACAATGAAAATTGCGGTTATCGAACGTATTACATAATTTTTAATTAAAAAAGATACTCTCGCGTTTTCCTTCCCATCGCCTCGTTATCAATATTACAGATAATTCAAGAAAAACCGACTCTCTTCACAAACCAACTCAGCAACCCATAAACTCCAACAAGAAACCAAGAAAATATGCATCATCGAAAGAATCCCTGCACCCCTCTAAATATCACTTAAGAATAACGATTCGTTAAACCCCCCCGCAAAAGGAAAAAAGCCGCGTTAACCGCCTTTCTCTCGGCTTCTCCCGAGCCAGGGAAAATAATAAATGTTTGATCCGGAGGGAGCTTTCCCGGCGCACGCGGAATTCCTATCTCGGCGTGCGCCCTGGAAATACAGCGAATTGAATCGACTATTCGATAATTCGATGATAAAATCCCGCGGAAGTAATTGGCGTGAAAATTTCAGAGCTATCCCTCCCCGCCTGGGCCCCCTCCTGAAATTGCTTGCGCGTCGGGATTATATACATCGCGAGTAGGAGTGGGAAGGAGGAAAAAAGTTGAAGAAAAAGAGAGAGAGAGAGCTGATCGATGCGAGAGGTAGAGAGAAAGATTTCTAAAAGTCGCTTCGTCGGAAAGTTGGCGGGTCCAGGAGACGTCGTCGTCGCCGGCACAGGATATTGGAAACTTTATCCAGCCCGCGCGGGGGTAGAAAATATAAAACGAGGTAGAAAGGAGTGGAAACAAAGTGCGATCAAAGCAGGGAGTCTGGAAATGCGCTTATATATATATAGAAAAGCGCTGGCGGCGGCGGAGCTCGCGAAAGTGCGAATGTAAATGCGCGGCCTGTGGGCTTTCAGCCTCGAAATTGGACCCTTTAAGTTCTGTAAGTGGGAATGTAGTTGTCGCCGAGTGCGTTTGTTTCTGCCCGGGAATTAAGCGGCTGTTGTCCGACGTATCTTGCTCGGCGGGCTTTCGAAATTATTTCTCCGAGCGAGAGATAAAAGTTAACTTATTCTCCTTTCGTAGAGAAAGAAAAAGTGTAGTTTTATAAATTGCAGAGACCAAAAAACCATCGCGATCGCAGTAAAAACGAGAAGGCAGCAGAAACTATCGAAACGCTTCCAGCCGCACTTTTTTTTTCGCGGACCAAAAAATACACATACCTGCGATACGCGATGCCAATAAAGAATAAGCCTATATCCATAACACGCGCCGATACCTGCAGAGCGCGGGGCCGACAAAAAAAAAAGAATCGAGCGTCGTAAACATTTGCAGGCCGGCGGGGGCCCGCTGGCCAAAAAGGAAAGCGCGGCGCTTCGGAAAAATCGGATAACAACTAACGCCCGGCGAATAACAATAAAAGCAAGTGTGCTCGGGCGCTGGTATCGGCGCGAAAAAAATCAACGCGCTCTCCGGAAAAAAGAGGAAGTTTCGGGGATAGATAGAAATAAAGGAGCTCGGCCGAAAACGAAACAAGAGGGAAAAAACGAAATCGGCCTGTGTGTACAGTGTAAAGCGGCGCGAGACTTTGGTGGATTCCGAATGGAAATCGGGAAAAGTATAGGAGGAAGCTGAGGGTATAGATGATTTACACGGTGACGAGCGTCCGAGAAGAGAGAGATGCAATAAATACGCGCGCAGAGGCGGAAAGAAAAAAAGGGACGTTAGGTACGTGCTCGAAATTTTCAAGGAGCGTGCCGAAAAGTCGAAGGGGGGGACGAGATAGATTTTTTTTCTCTTGGTTGGGAGAATCAGAGGCGGTTGTATGCAGAGAGAAAGAGCGAGTGAGATGTTTGTTCGGAGAGGTGGATGTGCAGAGAGATTTTCCGGGCGAGCGGCTTGGATTTATTAAAATTTCCGATTTGGGGAATGAAGGGGGGAGTTTTTGTTGTTTGTTCCCTTTTTTCACGCTTAAGCTGCTAAGTGCGATGAACAGGGCTTTTTGAAGTTGCGATGCGGTCGGGATTCTCAAGCGGGTCGGAAAATTTATGTACAATTAATTGATAATGTATTATTCATGGGCGTAATAATTTTCTTTCCTCCAAAAAACTCAAGCTCAACCACCCATCGAAATTTAAGAGTCACTAAAAGACTCGAATAACCTCGCGATCATCGCTCCCTCCTCGTTTTTCAACCGAATCGCACAAACCCAAAAAAATTCAATTACACCCAGCTCTAAATCCAATATCGCTCGAGAGCACAATAGCAGTCTTCCTCCTTCCCCGAAGCCGCGCATTCTCCTCTACTCTTGGAACGACAAAAACGAAATAAAAAAAACAAGCCTATTTCTCACGCACGCGCAGCTCCCGATAATTAGGCCCCTAATAATACGCCTAATAATCCCCGAATTCACACGCGTACAAACTCCGCACAAAAACGCAACAATGAGACCCGAAAAACGGTCCCCACCGATTTCCTGCCTTCTTTTTTCGCTCCACGAGAAAAGGAGAGGGGGGAGCCGGACCAACGCGCGCATAGCCCGGCTGAGTAATTGTCGCGATTTATCAAAACGATATAGTTCAATGGCGAGCGGCAATTTGTTTAGATTAGACATAGAGGCATGATTGATTCGCTTCTCGATCACAGGCGCCTGCGGTGGATAAACAGCGAGCGGTTATAAGAGATTGCGTTTTTGGATAAATATTTCGGCGAGCCGGAAAGCTAGAAAAAGCGGCGATAAATTATTTATGAGCGAGGGCCTCGGGACGGATTGGAATTTTTGGCGGCGGCCGAGATAAAGAGAAAAAGTCTCGGGCGCGCTTTGTGCCTTCTGAGGAGGCGCCCTGCCAAGCGAGATTATTAGTCTTTGACTTCTCCCGGGAAATTTCGCCTTCGAATATTTCAGGCTGAATAACAGTCGGTCTCGCAGGTCGATAAACCCGCTCTCTTCGCAGAAACGGTAGCGTAAGGAGCGAATAATAATTTACTCGATTCATCTGCGAGAGAAAAAAGAGCGGGCCGCAAAAAGCGCGGCATTAAGTTTAATTGAAAAAAATTTAATTTACAGATAGCCGCGCGTATATCTCGGCCGCGTTATACGGCAGCGCGACTATCCGTGACTCAATCCAATGAATACTAAACAAAACATTTATCTCTGCCGCTGCGCGCGCGCTCGGGACAATAAGCGGCAAAAAAGCGCGGGGAGATAAAAAAGGCGCGACAGATCGGGGAGGGAAAAAAATAAAAGAGCGAAACAAAGTGTATACGTCGTCCGAAAATTAAACCCGGTCAGCTGGCGCCTAATCTACTCTCCTGACAAAGAAGCATGCGTCCTGCAGAAGTATCCCTGCGAAAAAAGTAAGAAGGAAAGGTTATCGGCAGGATTCGTCGATCGGAAATTTGCATTTTCATTTGAGATGGGGGCGAGAGCGCCGAGGCTTGTTATTACGGCGATTAGATCGACGAGACGTTAATTCGACTGCAGGGCTCTGGATTGCGCGGGGCCCTTTCTTTTCTTTCTTTGTTTCCTCGTTGCGATCGCACAGGAGGAGCTGGCTCGAGATTTTGCGATAGGCCGCTTTGGGCGTGTGTATAAGAGCGGTTGAATGATTTGAACTGGCTGTCCTTGGCTGGGAGTTTGAGTGTTTATTCAGTCGTACTTGAATTCAATTGTTTTCTTTTCGATATTGATGATAATTAATGTTGAAGCGGTAAATGTATAGTCCGACTCGTACGCGCTCGTTTGTCAATTTAAATTATATTCAGAAGTGTATATCCTCAATTCCATTTTCACCTTTTACTCAGACGAAAAAGATCCGCCTAATCTCACCTTCTCGAATTCGATACATTCATCCGGCGAAAAGGGCGGCTCTCTGCATTATGCATACAGCCCTTCGAGCCTCTCTATCCAATCCGACTACGTCCCCCATCTATGAAAAAAAATTTGCATTTTCATTCCCGCATAGGAGACTATTAAGGCCCGCTGTACTCTAGTAGCTAATGGAACCACGCGCTGCTTGTCAAACTCGCCTCACGCCTCTGAATCTCTTCGGTTTCGTTTGTGTATATACGCGTGTATACAGTTTTGGGGGTGGAGCGTTTTTGGCGCGCCTCGTTTTCGTTTACTTTGATGCTATTAACGTTACGGCCGCTGCCCGGCCGTTAATATGACGTGAAGGCTCTGAGTAGTATAAGATTTGCTGGAGAATTTAATTAAGTGCGTTTGGGTAGGGGCAGGGGGGTAATTACTGCGCTGATACAAATGCTATTAGCGCTGATATGAAATTAGTCTAATAATTGACGCAAGCGTATCGATTGTTTAATAAAAACGCTCCGACCTACAAACCCGGTTCGATCTAAAAAACATTAATCATTACATAGCAAACGGCAAAGCAATCGCCAACCTCCTGCAAAATTGAAACAACCCAAAAAGGAAAACAAACACTCAGAGCGGTAATAAAAAAACGACAAAAGCACTCAATCGAAAAAAAGCACCGAGCGCAGCAGTAAAAATTCATCGATCAAAGCGCGTCTATTTTCCTGCCTCCCTCGCTCCTTACAAATTCGATCAAGAGAAAAATCGGGCTCCCCCGCGAAAAAGACAGAGCGCGGAGAATAAACCCCGCTTGATATTTTTCGATACCACGCCGAAAAAGCTGCGTCTCTCTCAGAACCCAGAGAGAGAACGGAAAAGTAATTTCGTTGCAGCTGTACGTAACACCGGCGCACACATACGCAGCGACCCCTCGACATATCGACTCTCTGGTGATCTTATCTCCAGCGCGGAGTAGAGCCGAGCGCGCGCGAGCCATCCTCAAAAGGACCGTCGGCGCGATATTTTCTTTCAATTTCGCGGGGATTGGCGGCGCGAAATGAAAGGCGAGTCTGGGTCCCCTGTATATATGGGAGCCGGAGTGTCCGGCGCGCGTGGCTTCGTCCGCTGGGTATTTACACGAGGCCCGGAGAAGCCAACTGGAAATGTGCAAAGAGGCAGAGTTTCGGGGAGGGAAAAAGGTGTACCGTTAACAAGGACCGTGGGGAGAGAGAGAAATCTCGGGTGAAATTAGAAAACGGATAGGGGAAGTCGCGGCGGAGGAAAGAGAGGAATAGGTGCTTTATTGAAAACGTATTGACGGCGAGGTTGCTGAAGCAATTTTTTGGGTAAACAAGCTTGCAGGGGTGATTGTTCCCTTTAATGTTGGCCGAGGCTGGAAGGCTATTGGCACGATCGAGAATAGCATTGTCAAAATACTTAGTACAGTTCTATGAGATTGAAAAAAAACTTATCGCAAACCAGTAAAATCCAGTCCCAAACTAAAATTCCGAAAAACGAAACACCGCCCGCAAGAAATAAGCCATTACCTTCATTACAAACTGCAGGCAGCACTACCGTGTAATTACCCTTCCCCGGGCATCCATCAAGGCAGAATAAAATTCTGCGAAGCCCAGTAACACAGAAGCATCCAGTATATATATACCCGGCGCGTATCCCGGCAGCGTAACGTCCGTTCCGCAGCAGCGAGCTCGGCCAAATTATAGACGAGTATGAAACCGCACGTGATCCGAGCAGATAATGCGGCAAATGAATAGCCCAGCCTGCTGCTACTGCCTCGACAATGAGCGACTACTCCGGTGACTCTTTCGCTCGCACACGCGCACATCGACTCTCCCGGCTTAACCCCCCCTTAATCAGCTTCCGATCCCCTAATGATTACGGCGTCGGGCAACTATCTCGGCTTTCGAGCTCCCCGGCGTTGTTTTCTATATGCATGTGTGTATGCGACGAGCGCGGAGCTCGGGCATCATGACGAAAGGCCAAGCGCCGATTGAAAACGGGATTAGCGCGGAGAGGGGGGGATTTATGCAGGCGAAACGGAGATGGGGCACTTGACGCGCTGCTGCCGCGCGACGGTTCGTTTATTTGCTTTCGTGAGATTTCGCCGGGGGTCGAGTTATGGATGAGGATTTTAATTTGAAAAATTGCTGGGATAGTTAATTCTTCGTTTATTTATTTAGTTTTTTAATTTTTCTTTTAATGAGTACACAGGGTCGAGCCATAAATTGAAAAACGCTCGACTCGGTAATGATGTTTCCGCACAAACGCCCGCGCGAATTTATATACATAAACAGCGAAAAGCCATTACTAATATTTACTGCGATATTACATCGAGTTTCCCGCTTTTACGATTCGCGCATAGAGCCAAGCGTAATGCCGCGGCAGTTTTAGACCGATATCGATCTCACGAGCGTTTCTGAAAACTATTTATACTGTTTACGCACACACACGCGGGCCGGAATTTGCATGGGGAAATATTAATTTTGCCATCAGCCCGGTCAGAAATGCCGGAGGTCAAGCTTTAAGTTACGTGCGACTACGCATTCCGCTGTACACGCATACATTCGCAATGCGTTTGTAGAAGTTCGGCTGTGTGTTGGGTAATCCTCGTGACGCGGGCAGCCGATACCGAATAAAGATATGCAAATAGAGAATATATCGAGAGCAATAACACACGGCTAACCCAAATTAATAATGGTACATCGATACGCTAGATATAGATCGTAATTATTTACTGAATAATACGGCTGGATGCGAGCGGTTCGACGATAAATTTTAAACTCGTGAAATATTGGCTGGCGTTGCGGGGTTTGTTTTTGGATTTCGGAGGTCTTGGAGTTTCGGGAAAATGAAGATTTCTTTTTTCGGCTGGCGGAGCTTTCGAAATCACTTGGAGCATGGATATCATAAAAGAAAAGCCAATCTTGCGAACTAATGGAAAAGCCGTAACATCTGAAATATGCAAATTAAAGTGATAAACATGTCCACATCCGAGCTTACGTCTGACCGTATCCGACTATTTTCTACTTGGCTCGCTTTGCATGCAAATTGCCGAACATTAACCGCATTTTTTACCTATCTCCGCGATCAGCAATTACCAGAAACGCTATAAATACGCTCTCTCTCTCTTCAGCCCTCGCGAAATGCTTTAATAAGAAAGATCCGTATAGGTTAGGTTACATTCGCGCGCACGTACCCAAATTTCACGTTCCTCTAAATAAACGCTTCCGGGCCCGTCGAGCATCCACACACGTCCGAAAAAAATCGAGAAACCCACAAAGCTCTCGAGCTTGATCCAAAAGAGTGAAAAGTCACGTAGAACGCGAGTGATTCTGTCACCCGTTCCAGCAGAATTTCACTCTCCCAGATTTAGATAGCGCGCTCTCGCCGAAACGAGGATAATGGATTTTCACGGGGCGGAACTTAATTCTCCCTCGTAATTGAAATTACGAATCTTAAAGTCCAGGGCTCGAGAGAGAGGCCTCGTTTTCTCCAAAGAGGTCGGCCGCGGGGTCGCGAGGGTAGTTAACCCTATTTCTTCGAGGTGAGAGATCGATTCCTCGCCTCTCGCGACGTTGCAGCCAAGGGGGGGGGGGGTAAGATCGGGTTTCCTGCAGCGCGAGGGAGTGTATAAGGTGTCGAGTGGGTCCTTGAAATTCCGCTGCACTTCTTGGTGTAGGGAGCCGGGTGAAAAAAGAAAGGGGGCTCTTTGTTTACTCACCTTTCGCGTGCTGCTGCTGATCCCGTTTGCGAGATTTTTGTGGGGAGGGTGTGAATTATTGTTGTGGGTATGTGTGCGAGATGGGAAATAGAATTTTTTTTTTTTAGAAAGTATAGCTTTGGGTCGTGGTTGTTTTATTGAGGTGAAACTGGGTTATCGAGATAAGGTAATAGGGTACTTTGACTTTTATCTTATCTTGGAGATTCATCTTCTATTAATTTTGTTTTGAGTATAGTCTACAAAGTGAATTTAAGTTTCTTCGAATACTCGTAAAAACTCCCTTCAAGATTCCCTGATTTCCCAGTAACCCACTAAAAAAAATCTAATCAAAACCCTTTTCATATCCAAAATTAAATCTCCCACAAAAATTCAATGCCCACACCTCCCTCAAACAAAAAAAACACCTCGCCCAAACCAAAAAAGACCCCTCACCCCTAACAAAATCAAAACGTTAATAAAACCGAACTCACCCAGCTCTCCTCTCAACACACAGCCCCAGACATCCCTCAAAACTCCATCTCCCGCAAAGCCCAGCGAGCAAAGGGCTCGTCGGCGCGCATTTCTCCTCTCTATTTTCCCATCCAGCATAACTCCGGGCTCGCTTGCAGTCGAAACATTTCGGCTCGATTACACACGTCGCCGTTCGCAACTTCGAGAGAGCGAGTTGTTCGAGCGCAGGCGCGGCTAGTGTACACTCGTGCGGCTTCCAGAGCCAGCTAGCGCGCGGCAGTTCGGCGGACTTTGATTTCACTCAATTAGAGCTGTGAAGGCAGCCGAGCTTGAATGGGGCCGGGTAAGAGAGAGAGGGTGAATGGAGCCTGACAGCGGATGCACGCGCGAGCTGGTGTATATTATTTTCGGAAAATTTAGGGCGAGGGAGAGAGGGACTGGCTTTTGAGTTTGGTTTGGTTAATCTGGCGGAGGGGTTTTGTGGAGAGGTTGGAAAGTTGGCTGTTTGAGTTGTGCTGGGCAATGTGTTTTCGATAAGGGAGGTGAGACAGGTGAACTTTGATGTAAGATGAGGATTTTGAAGAGTGTTACGTCTAAATTTATGTCTATTCTATTTTTTAGTAATTCTAATTTCATTTCAAATGAAAATTATTAAAAAATTGAAACAACTAACTATCAAAGAAAAACTAATCAAATCCCCTTCAACACTCGCCGGTTTTCACGCACCCAAAAACTCAATCCACGTCCGCGCAGCCTCATTCACCCTTCAATTCCATTTCATTCCATCTCCCACCTATACTAGAAAAAAAAAAAACACCTCGTCCAAAAGTCAATCGCAGTTGTTTAGAAAACGTCAGTCAAAACCGCGCGTAATAACCATCTCTCCCATCCACCCACTCATACACCCACGCGCATAACCACAGCGACTTTCACGAGCTAGCCAACGATGCATCCAACCTCGTCCTAAGCGTAAATACGATAAAATCCTTCCATCGCTCGGCCTTAACACACGACGGCTTCGCGCTTTGGCAAACAAAGTTTGACCGGGCTCGATTCAACGGGTTCCATACAACGTGGGTGCCTTTCAATTATGCCGGCCCGGCCGAGCTCGCTGAGCCCGTAGTCGGCTGTAATACGAGTGCAGGTAATTATTGGCGACTGTGGTGGGCGGGGAGTTCGAAATTCGAAATTATTGAAATTTCAGGTGGAAGTGAACTTTGTAAAAGAAAATTCACCGCAAAATTATAATTGTCATTAACGAGGAAATACGTAACTAAATCGTCAACAAAAGCCATAAACGCCCTCATTGTTAATCCAGAACCAACACCGAGTTCGAAATCATAAAGACAATTAATCATTCGCGCGACGTAGCTCATTAGTCGCTCGCCTACCCTTAAAACTTACAGGGCGCTGAAAGTGATCGATCGCAAATTCGCGCGCTGTAACGCGATTTCACGCTAATGAAAAGCCTCGATCCTACGCGCACGCCCTCTAGCGTTCGATTGATATCGTTCGCTTCTGCGTACGCCAACCGAAGAGGCAGAGAAAAATATATGTATGGTGGTAACGGTCGTGCATCCGTGGTGTGTTTTTTTTTCCGCGAGCACATGCGAGTATTAATTATCGGGCCGCGACAATTGCATAAGTGGAAACTCGCGTGCGCGGCCAGACAGACAGGCAGGGTGTAGGTACGCTGAACGAGGAGGTGAAAAATAGATGCGCGCGCGGTTGGGAAAGAATAATCTGCTTTGACGACGTTGCGTAATGAGTTCCGCTCTACTTTTGTCGCTGCTTCCGGGCTTTGATGAGGCATTGTTTGTAAAGTTTTGCTGGCGTGCTTTTCTTGAAAAATTTTCTTTTGAGTTCTTCGTGAAGTGTTGTTTTTTGATGGTGAACTTGTACGTTGACTGGATTCTAATTTGCAAATGAGTAGTATTGTTTTGGCTTAATGGAATGTATCCTAAGGTTTATTATTACAGATAATAAAACATACATTCGAATGAATACGATCGCACAATCAAATTGGAATACACAGCCGAGCGCATCGTCCGTTACAAAACTCGGGTAGAATGGAAATAGCGAAACTACGAGGCTCGAATAAATTGATCCGGGCAACTCAATTGAAAAGCGCAGCACAATGAATTACGATCGTTACCCGCGCGCTATTCCAAAGCAAGCAAAACCATATCTCTCCCGTCGACTAACCCTCTCTCTATTTTCTCTGTTTCAGGTGAGTCCAAATCAACCCTCCGCATATCCACGAAAAAGCGCACCCGACGCGTAAGTAAAATCCCCCTATAAAACTGCGAAGGAGAAAGAATCCAGCGCGACGAATGGCAGGGCCGTCGAAAACCCAATTTGCCGGCTCGATGAGTCGGGCGCGTGCGTAAGACAAAAGGAGGGGGCGAAAAAATTCCTGCGCGCGCCACGGCGCGTCGATCCGTGAATGCTAATTAAGAACGGCGGGGGTGGCTGCAGCGGCGCCGCATGGCCGAGAATTAATTAGCGCGGATCTCTCTGGCGATGTATCGCGAGGAGAGAAGGAGAAACGCGAGTGTTAGGCGCTATCGAGGGGTGCGCGAGATGTAATGTCGCTGGGGTGATGGGGAGAAAGGGCTGGCTGTGATGGGTTTGCTTTCGAGATGTGGTTTGATGGATTGTTTTCTGTGCTTACTGGTTTAAACTGTAAAAATATACAACCTTTATCACAATATTGAAACACTTAGAAAAAAAAGAATATTCACCATCTCGATATCCCGCAGTCACGGCAGTCTAAACCAATTTCCAAAAAAACCCACCGCATCTTCGCAAAACCCAAAGAAGAAACTGAAAAAGGCAAACTCGAAAAAAAGACCCCTCGACAGACGCACAGCGGCAGCTCGCCCACACAGCCGTTCAATTCGCATAATGCGAGCCGGCGTCGCCGTCTGCGCGGCGGAGAAAGGGGAAACGTCGGCGGCGCCCCTGTCTCTCTGCCTCCCTCTTTTAACTCTCTTTCTCTCTCTCTCTCTCTCGCGAAAACGTCGCGCAATGCGGCACAGCAGCCGCACACTCGAGACTTGCGCGCAACGTGGGCTCCTTTATCGGGCACCGCGCGCGATCTCGCCTTTTGTTTCGCCCGTCCCTTTTTTTTCGCTTTCTTTTTTTTGCTGCTGCTGTGTAGACGCGAGGGTTCAGGGGGTCTTGGAATGCGCGGGGCGAGAGGGGAAAATTGCGCGCGCGTGGGTTTAATTTTTAAATGGGGGAGGTTTTGGCGAAGCCGGTTGAGTTATGGGATGGTGTAGGGGGTTTGGGAGTGGTTGGTTTGTCGTTTGGATTGAGGAGGGTAATGCGACGAGTTCGTGTGTAGATAGTTGGTAGAGAAGTGAGCGGTGTGCGTGGTTTTGTAAAGTAATTTTCTTTTCGATGTTTAGTTGAGCGATGTGTAAAAGAAATATGTTGTTTGATTAAATGGGTGGTTATGTATCATTTAGAGCAGAAAAGACCAAGCAATTCTTTTTTGTTCACTTTTGCGAATGTTGGGTATTTATACGGGCAGCTATATCGGAACGAATGAAAAACGCAGACAAAGAAGACGAGAAAAAACAAAGGATAAATACGTCAGTGAAAATATTTTCATTTTCAACAGCATCGTTTGAGCCAGAAAGCTGAATCATAAAATCCATTTAAACTTATTACCCAGCAAATATTTTTCATTTCCATCTTTATTACGTAATTAAAAATACGCAATGCCACATAATTCCCTTCAGCAACATTTCAACGTTTAACCTTCACAACAAACACGACAACCCACGCAACGCAAACTCAAAGCTTTAATCACAATCACCCTAACCTCACCTCGTCCACAAAAAAGCGCGAGCCGCAAAAAAAAGCAACATTAGCGCAATCTACCCTCAAGAATCTCCGCATCCCCACCAGCGTCAGCCCCAGCTCTCAAAACTCGCCGGGGGAAAACGAGGAAAAGAAAGGGCAAAGACAAAAAAAAAAGAGAAGCCAGCGGGGAAGAAACACACCCAGCAAGAAGAAGAAGGGAAAGCCGGCTGCACACTCCATGCTAACCGCGAGACAGGCCCGTTATCGTCGTAATAAAGAGAGCCGGGGTGGCCCTCTATTAAGAGAGAACAGCGCCGAGGTACAGTCGCTGCTCACGCGCGACAATAAAAAGCCAGATGAGAGATAAGGCCGGGGCGATATTTTCAATATAAGGATCGGGCTTCCGCTAGAGGGCGCTGAGACGCCGTGGAAGCTGTAAGGCCAAGTGTGTGCGAATCGCTTTTTACGGGGGCTCGTGAAAGTTTAGAGGCGAAATAATGAATAGAATCTTGATACAATTGCGGCACGATAACGGGAGTAGCTTGTCCCGGACTTTATTTCCTAGCCGAGCAAAACGCGCATGCGGGAATAAAACGTTATGCGGATAGAACTGGAAGCTTATCTCCAGCGATGAATGTAACACACCCGACGTGCCTAATTCTCGTTTCTCACACATCTCGCCCAGCCGAAAACTCGAAAAAAAAAAATCCGTCGACGACAAAGAGGCTGATCACACCCCTCGCCGACTACGTAATTCATATCTCCTCTGCCAAACAAGCTCGCGCCTCCCATTCAAAATTATCCCGCGGCGGCGGGAATAGCGCCGGCTTATCTGCGCCCGACTGCGCGCTCTGGAAGTTCGAAAGGTCGGCTCACGATCGAGGCATTGAAAAGAGCTCGCCGGGAATTCGGCCTCATAATGCAGCCGCTTCTATCACGGGGTGCGGGTGGAGATAAGGGCGAGAGGCGCCTGGAGGCTGGGCGAAGTTTCGCGCGGGGGTGGTGTTTTCTATTCTTATACGGAGCGGTGATTTTTTTGGTGCTTGTGGGTTTTTGGTGATGATGGTGAGGTATGGAAAGTGTATAAGTGTAGGTTTTTTGTTTGGTATGCGAGGATTAATAGGAAACAATGCAGCACGGTAGCGTAGGCTATATAGTTTATTTGATTTTCTCATAACTGTCGTAAAAAGCGGCGATAAAATTTTTACCGCGCTGTTATTTTATCCAGATCCGTCACTTTCCGGCGCTGCTTGCGCGCCTCGCCATTGACCGCAGTAAAACGTTATCAAACAGCTGTTTTTTTGGCTTTCAGAGAGCCGCGTTCGCCAAGGGAGAAACCGGCCCCGTCTGCAACGGAGCCCGCGTTTAATTGTTTTATATTTGGTATTTAAATTCGCCGAAACGCAACTAAAGTTCCCAACAGCTTTCAGCTCGACGCGTAAATTTACATGCAGCTCAAAGATACATATTATCGCTTTTATACACGCGGCCGGTACACAGTCGTTCGCGGAATTAAATTTACATTCACACGGCTCACTTCTCTATTTTAATAATAAAAACCTTCAGCATCAACCACTCGACAAGCGCGGTAAACATTCTAATTAGCGCATGACCGACGAAACTGAAAATTCCGTTAGCGCAATAATTACGCAGCCCCCTTTTTCAAGCTATCCTGCTGTTGTGCTGTTTTCCCGCGACAGAGCTCAACCCTTCTCTCATCGCCGTCAAATCTTATTCCGTTCCGTCGGCTCGTTTCCTTTTTTTTCGGCCTTTCTATTATCATAATCCTCTAGACGCGCACGAGCGCTTTATTACGCGAGACGTGACAGCTAATTACGCGTAATTAAATCCGACTTTCAGGAGGAGGAGAGGCTGGCTCCTGCGATAGCGTTTACCTGTGGATTCCTTTGATTTTTATCTCGTTTGGAGGAGGGATGATGGGATAGCTTGGATTTTTCCTCTGTGTTTTCGCGCTGGTTTGTTTTAACCTTGAATGTAAACGTTATTGTTAGCGATAAAATTCGTTACAAATATTTAAGCTACTTGAAACATGCGCATTTTTGATCGACAAAAAATACGCAAAATTCTCCGGCGAATCAATAAAAAAACTCGCAGAATAACTCTTCTAAAGCAAACCGCACTTCGCGTAGCAGCCAGCGATCCGCGAGAAAATAGCCTCTCTCCTCTCCATTATTCCTCATTCATGACTAATGAACGTTACATGATTTTTCTCCCATTCTCCAGTGCGCCCCGTCCTCTCGTTCCACGGGCCATTTTTCCATTCTCCTGCTCCTGACGTTTAATCATTCGCTAATACACACCAGTGCTCCCCTCCTGCTCTCCGTGTGTTTCATTATCCTACGTTCGCGAAAAAAAAGAGAGAGAGAAGGTCGGCTGCGACGGGGAAAATGGAAATCCGATATCGGCGTGCTTCGTACTTAAAAAAAAAAACGAGAGAGAGGAGAGACGTAAGCCGCGCGCAAGTGCAAAATGCGGCGGCGCCGGCAGGGAAATTCTATGCCGAAGGCGCAGTGATAAATAAGGGAACCGACGCGATAAGAGGATCAGCCTTATAAATTAGGGTTCAGCTCGGCGGGGCGCCTTGGGAAATTCGCGATTCTAGAGCTAGATGATTAATTGGATTCGCTAATTCGCCGATTTGAAATATCTCGGGGGATGAGGAGGGGGCTTTATTTCGGATGCTTTTATCGCGATGGGTTGAGGGGATTTTTCGCGAGGCGCTGTCTTTGCAGACTGTGCTGAAGAGCTTAATTTTTGCGGATGTTGGACTATTTTTAAGGTGATTTTTAAGGCAGTAGTGCAAACAATCAGAATTCTTTTAAATTACGCAAATGCTGTAAAAGTTGAATTCAAAATACTTGTATTTTAAACTGAAAAAAATAATTGAAAAAATATCTTGATATTTTTCCAATTACAATATCCTCAAAGCATGAAAAAAAAAAGCACACCCTCGACAGAGAAATTCTCAAATCGTCTCCGAAAAGCCATCAAAAAAGCAAACGCGCGCAAGCTGCAGCCCTGTAACAAGCGCCGCGCAAAAATCCTCAACAATAGAACACCGAACACCGAAATCCGAAACCCACGTCCGTTTTTCCAACGTATACGACTCCGCGTACAGGCAAAAATTCCACGTACAATTAAACGGCGCTGCAGGAGTCACGAATTGGCCGGATTATATTTCGGCTGACGCCGCGCGTCGATTTTTCTTCTTTTTTTTTCGCCCTCGCTCCTAATTGACGTGCCGAGGGCGCGTCTCCAGAGGGATAACGAGAGCGAGAGAAAAGGGACGAGGAGTCGTGAATATGTATAGGTGGAAAAATGTGCCCGCCTAGCGATTGCGTAATTGGAATCGAAAGTTGAGGGCTGGCCTGCTGAGATTTGCTGAAAAATGAATTATTGAGAGTCGGAGGATTTGGGCTTGGGGACTGAAATTTGATGGAATTTAATCTGCGGCTGGTTTTATTTTAAGAGCCCTGTTTTAGTGATAATTTAATGAAAAGCCGGGGAGTCATTACTTAAGAAAATCCATTTAGCGTATGAAAATATTTATGAAAACATATTTCCGTACAGCTATTTGGAGGGATTTAATTATTGAGATGAGATTTTGCTTGCTGCTGGAATGTATACGAGATTTTAAGTAATCAAATTTTATGATTTTAGTGTGCAAAATGATTCTGTTAATTTTCTTAAATCTTTTTTTATCTATTCATGAACAAGTTTTGTTGTAGTAAGAATTATTCATAAAATCTATACAAAAGGCATTTATTATTTAAAATTTTACTTCAACAGTTCTAGTAATGTAAATAATTAAGGCAGCTCGTCGATAAATTTATTATCAGCTCTGAATAGAAAAACATTTTTTTTATAACAATTCAATTATTTCTTTTTATCTTCGGATAAATTTTCTTTTATATAAAAAAGTACAGAATAAAAGATCAAATTACTGCCCTCTTAGTGATATAATCACCGAGTTAGGCTCAATTCTCAGCCATTATTTTATATTAGAATTGTATATTATGTAATACCATTCTTAGATTAGTTAACTATCAACTATTAAACTGATGCGTCAATCTGCTTTTGTCTTATTATTACCATGTTTTTTTATTATAGAGTAAATTAATATATTAAGTATATATAATTTTATAAAGTAAATAACTTCTCTAAATCTTATAATCTACCAATTACACAAGATGGTAAAGAATTTAATAAAAATAAAGACTTGAATCTTTGTACATTTTTATTATTTTATTAATTAGTATTCCTTGTATTTTTTTTTTTTTTTTTTTTTACAATGTTACTTTTTCATAATTATTGTTCATAAAGGGTTCTACTCATTCTTTGCTTTTAGGATGATATCATTCAACTCTCTAACGTTGCCTACAGGCTATGCTACTTTTTTAGTGCATGTATATAATATTAAATTTAAATTGGGTGCAAAGTTTGTCACGCGAGATTGATTTGATAGAGTCAGTAGACGCGAGACTGTGAATTAGTTTTATGGCCAACAGTGAAGTTTATGATGCCGTCAATCTTATTTTTATTCTTTTTCAAAGCATATAAAATTTTTTGGAGCTGTGCTACTCGAGGCAGGATGGATGCTATTTTTATGAATAGAGGAATAACGAATCTGAGTTAATCCGTTTTTGCTTTCTCAAAGAGAAAGCTTTATGATTTTCAGCAAAATTTTTTGAAATTTCAGTTTGTCTGAATATGTACATAATGTTATAACGTATGTAGATACAAACGTTAATAGAAAATTTAAAAATACAGTATGAAAATCATAATATTAAAAAAACAAGTTTTTATTTGAAAAAAGTAATCTGCTAACTAAATCAGTTAACAGCGTTATTTTGTTGAAATAATCAATACTTTGTAGAACCGCATACGTAACTAATGAATTGAAAATTAATTATTTAAGAAGTACAGGAGAATGGTACCCGCATTATTGGAAATCAAATGATAATCAATTCATTGTTATTCAATAGAATGATTTGACATGGATGCGCACATGTAAACAGGATAATTACAGAGCATAAATAATAAGCTATTGTCTCTCGAAATTATCGTTCAAAAACGATTGTAATAAGTTATCTTTAACGGGATCAAATTATCCGTAACATTGACGACTAATATTTTTTCTGACAAATTACTGACTTCTATAATTAAGTTTAAGTTTAAAAAAAAACTGTTTCGATTTTCGTTTAAAACCATTACAAGTGAAATGCAAATAATTCTCCATTGAAAATTTAAATTTCGCCACTGGTAAAACTTTCATTAACTCTGGGAAAAAATAAACAACGTTCAAAGGTTGTTTATTGATTCTTTCAGTTATACTGTCATCCAAATTACTTTTACAGAGAGAGAAAGAAAAAGAGGAGTGGGAGAGAAAAAGCAAGTAAATTTGATCAAAAAGAACTTCATCTAGTGCAATCCTTTTTATCTGTAATATTAACAAGGATCTGCGAACTGGTAGATAAAAAATATCCATTAACTATTCAAAATTAAAACTTCAGCAAATACTTTGTCAACCACAAAACTAATGAATTCACAAATACGAAGCCACATTGTATAAAAAATTCAAAACTTCAACATATCAAAAAAAAAACCTGGCTTTCAAACATGCAGCCGCGAAATTTCTCATACACAGCCGCAGCCGAAAACAAAAAACTTTCATTCGAAAGTAAAAGCTTTTAATAAAATATTCCCCAACAATAATTCGCAAAAAAGCGCGCCCGCGCTCGCACAAAAACACATTGTTTCCCTCGAATAACTCTGGGCCCGCGCTAAACACAAAAAACTCCCTCGGAAAAATAAACCCGCGCCACACACATACGCCATACGCTCTCGCAACGTTTCATCGATTATTCAGCGCGCCCGGCACTGACCGCTCCTTTCCCGCCTATGACGGGACGAAAAAAATCCGCGATAATAACTCCTCGCACTTAAAGCGCGCTGCGGCCGGCAAAAGCGCGTAACGAGCCTTTTGCACAACGCCTACACGCACACAAGCTCGGCCAATTAGGGCCGTGAAAAAAAGACAAGGAAAGCCAAGAGCGGCGCAATTAATCCCAAAACGATCGGGCTCCCATAAATCAAAATTCTCCTAATTAACGGCGCGTTTCTCGTTGCAGCGCGAGAGACAGAACAAAGGAGCGCGGATTATCGAGTGCAAGGGAGAGAGGGAGATAATGGGAAAAGAGAGGCAGGAGAGATTTTCCTCAACTCTTTGCTGATTAAAGCGAATTTCTCTCTCCTCTGTGTCTCCTCTCGCGACGCTGCAGTGTAATCCGCTTGCGCAGGGCTTAGCTGCGAGCGCGCGGAAGCCGACGCGCTGCGCTCTAATTTAAATTTATTTACCGTTTCCCTTTGCTGTAGTAGAAGCGGGAGAGAGGGATGGTGCGTTTCTTTCGCTGTTTCGAAAAGGGATTCTTCGACTTTTTGTCGTGAAGGTTGGAGGGAGGGTTGGGGATTTGGATTCGTTAGTGATAATTTTAGTTTTTTTAGGACTGATAAGGATTGTTTTAGTTTTTAGAAAGTTTGTATTGGGAAATTGATTGACACGGATATAGTAGCTTTTGTCGTTTGATTTTACAAGTATCGCAGAGGATTCGTGTATTTTTGAATATCCGTTTTCTTAATTTAATTCTGTTAGAAGCAGATAAATTCTGGACCAGGTAGGACAAATTTAATTTTAGCATTCAAGAAATCCTGCCCAGCGCTTACTTCAATAACGCAATTAGACTGCTGCTATTCTACACTTCTACACTGTCCATTTTTCGGCTTTATTACAAATTAATCTACTCAAGTATTCCTCCTTATACCAAAAACAGAATCATCCACAAACCAAACGACCCTGCTTCAAATACACCTCCTCAAAAAAACACCAAATCAATAAAATCCAAAACATCCAAGACCCCCCACCCAAAAAAGCACACACCCTTTTAACACCAGCAATCTCACTTCTCTCAGACAGGAATATAGCAAGCGCAGCACTTGCAGATTAGCCGCAAGCAGCCGCGCGTGCCCGGAATTTCGCAGGCTGCGATGCTTTAGCCCTTTGACCGCTGCTGGCGCGCCTCGGCCTGCATTCCAATTTCGCTGCGAAGCCGGCGTGTGTCCTGCCATTCTTTGATTACTCGGATTTATGGATTTGGGCGCATAGTGGGTTTCCGCTCGGCTGAAATTACGTGGTTGTAGTGGTTTTTCGCTGGATTGGGGGATGGGAAATGTGAGGAATTTAGTGAGGTTCTGTAGAGAGATGTGGAGTTGGTGTATTGTGATGAATTGATTTTTTTATTAGTGAACATTATTTTTAATGTTATATCGTCTATTAATTATTATTGACATAAAATATTAAAGGATGTATCTAAATGTTTGTAGCATTGACCTATTTCGCGTGTGTCAAAAATACAATGCAATCGTAAAAATAAAAACGCTATTGATTTGACATTAAGGGGCGAAAACACCTGCGCATCACGAAAAATCGCCTTAAGCCATGGAACATTTTGATTAATCTAATTCGTTAAAGACGCATGTTCAGCCTACATATAAAAAGCAATTCCTGCACGTGCCTGAAAATCACAAAAATTGGGTTAAGTTAACAATCGTAAATCCCGCTCCATAATTAAACCCTTATTTACAAAACACAAAATCCATAATTCACGTATAAAACAATTTTCCCATATCCAATACATTATTTAAACAATCCGCGTCCATTAAAAAAGAAAAAAAAACGTACCCGCCGAGAGCGCGCTAGCCACTCCCCCGCATTAAAAAACAAACGCGCTTATATTTAAAACAGCGCGCCCGTAAGCCGATATATACAAATTCACCTCTTTTTCCCGCATTAAGCGTAAACGCGAGAGAGCGAGAAAGCAAGATTGGCCCGGGCGCCCGGCCGTATGAATAAAAACGTATATACCCGGCCCCGACGATAAACCTTTGACGCATATAAAGCGTGCGCAAATATATTCAGCGGCGGGAAAAAAAAAAGTCATAATCCAGGGCGCATTAAAGCCTCTATACGCCGTCGAAATGATTAATTTGGGTATATATACGCGGGCGCGCGCTCGCTAATAAATCAATATCCAATTTTCGATGATGAAAAGGAAAAAAGCGCGCGCGAAGTAACGAGCCGGGGGGCCGAAAATAAAAAGAGCGCTCTCGCAGGCGGGGCTTTCAATTTTGATTTTTCGGAGACGCGCTTTATGGGGGGCAATTCGTCGCCGCGGGATTGGTTTGCATTAATAATGTCGCGCGTAGGCGAGGGGCTGGGTGAGCTCTCTCTTTTTTTTTCGTACTCCCGGCTTGACCCATTTTTTTTTCGTGGAGTTATTTCGATTTACGATTATGGCCGTGCGTATGGGTGTACGTGGGTGGAGTGAGTTTGAGAGCTGGGGCGAGGATAGAGGGCTTTTTTTGACGATGATGCAGAGAGGATGTCGCGTGGAGGTATATGTCGTTGTCGAGGGGTCAATTAAAATTACGTGGAGAGGGCGAACGCGAAGGTGAAATACCAAGATTAGAAAGCTTTATTTTTTTTATCTCGCTATACTAGCTTTTCGTATCTTTACCGCGGCTATTATAAGCTAGCGAATTTCAAAATATACAAACTCGTTTTTTAAAAAAAGTAAAGACATGCTTTCCACACGAATCGAGGAGGCGCGTGCTTGCGGGAGCAACAAGACACGCAGAAGCGAATTTCAAATGCGCTCCGACAAAAGGAATATTCGCAGCAGTCTATAAAATGGTTCACTCCTCTCGTTAGAACCGCCGTGCACACACACCCACACACACACACTCAGAGGCTCCAGGCTGCACAATCGCACACACACACACGATGCGAGAATCGCTAGGGAAAAGCCGGCTGTTTTTCTTTAACGCAGAGTCAGCGCTTTCCACTGTAATGGCCTGGCGGCTCCCTCGCTCGGCGAAAAACAAGAAAATATATACACACCGTCAGCCTCTGTATTTTCAGGCGCGCTCGCTGGATTTCCCTCGTCGTCCGCGAGTGGAAAACATCCTTTTAACCGTTATGCGCCGGGGATGATGGAGCTTATCGCGAGGTAATTCCTCAGGCACTCCGCGGGCCTGTATTTCGCGAAATGATAACGCTCGATTCGAAACACGCGAACGTTCCGAAATAGCGAGAGCCAGGCCAGAAAGTCAAAGATGACTCGGGCTCGAAAATAGCCCGCTAGTGCATATCAGCCGGATTCTGCGCGGCCACCGAGATACGAGCGAGTGCAGCTCTAAGAGCGCATCCGGCCGTGGATGTGTGGCACCGGAAGCGCGAGGCTAGAGTGATAGAACATTCGAGTGAAGAATTAAAGTAGTGAAATTTCATGCTCGCGTATAATCCACGCTGAAGCTTCTGAGAAATTCAGTGTCTGTAAAAAGTAGCTTTCTCAGTTCCTTACCTTGAACTGGCGCAGGAATAGAGCTGGATTTCGAGGTAATTGTCAGGCGCCTGTGGACGCGTACATCCGCTTTGATGGGCGCGAGCCGAGAGCAGAACGGAAGCTGATCCTTCTCCCGTTCGGAGATCTCGGCTGTCTTTTCGGCTTTGCGCGCTCTGGGGCTTGAAAATGACTGCACGGCGACTCTGGCTTCGATAGGGTTGTTAATTTAGTTGGGATGGACTGCAAGGTATTATCGTTGTTAGAGAAGGATTGTAAAAAGTTAAAAATCGATAATATATTTTTTTCTTATCATCCCTACAACTAGCGAAAAAAATACATCCTCCCCAGCGGTAACTAGATCAAAATAAAACGGGACTAAAAAATTTAATCAATCTCCCCCACCCGCCCTATCAGCCTTTCGTGATTCTCGCGCGTTGCACGCTACACTCTCTCTCTCCGGGCTGCACCGCTCTGACCTGCAATTACTTACCGGCCTTTGTTTGGGGCGCTACGAAGCTACCATCCTGCACGAATTTGCTTTAGAGAAAGAAAGAGATAGAAGAGGAGTGCACACATTCACACATACGAAAGAAAGAGAAATTCGTCCGATAATTCAAGGGGAGGGATTACTTTTGCCACGGTGTGACTTTTCACGCGATGTTCGTGTCCGTTTGTAGTTTGTACCCCGCGCGAGGTGTTAAGACACTCGAGAGAGGCGGTTTTGCTTTAAGAGCCTGGCAAGAGATTATCGGGCTCGGTTTACCCGACGCGCCTGGCTCTCTTTCGGTAGCCGGCCATGCTGTGTGATTTAATTTTATCGGTCGCTGTAAACCAGCCCCTTAGCGTGCCGGCCTCACCTTAACAAACTCAAATATTATAAACGCGAAACTATCGCTCCGCTCTGAATAGTTTAACGACGCACTTGCTGTAAAAAGCAACGTTAGCATCAATCTCTCCGAAAAAACCAGCCGCATAAATCAAAGCACCAGCATCCCCAGCGCCACCTGTACACATCAACGTCCTTCTTCCCAGCGAAGGTCACGACCCCGTCTCGTCGACCGACCCGCAGCTGTCGTTATCTCTTTTACGTCCCGGCTCGCGCGTCCCTTTATATTCTCCTTTATCTCGCGCGGCCCGAAGTTCCGAGGCGCTGCTCCATTAATGGCCGCTGACCTTTATAGGAGACGAGGCGAGAGGCTAATGAGAAGCTATTATGCGAGCCTGGGAGACGGAGGAGGGAAACTTAGGAGGCGTCCAAGTTTCTGCGTCGCCGATGTAGTTTCCGGACTCTTTAGGCTCTGGGTATAGTGGCGAAGGTGACGAAGGGTTTTGTTTTGGTCAGAGGGCGGGTTGGTGATTGTTTCGGTGGGCTTTTGGGGTTTGTGTGGGGCTTTGGATAAGCGAATTTTACGTTGTGGGTGAATTAGTTAGATAATGAGGATTACTTTTGAAAATGAGAATATTAATTGGTCTATTGAATCTTTTTGCAACAAAAAAATATAAATTTTCAAATTTTTTATTATAGATAAGTTTTTCGTGTAACAGTAGCCCTAGATTTATAAGTGAAATAGTTTATTTTTATTTAGGTCATGCGACATGATTTTTGTAAAGAAGTACTATACAGAAGATCAAAGGTAACGGTCGTAATTAAAAAAAAAAAACTATTATTGGTCTCTTATTGTTGAAACCGCAAGCTATCCTGCTGTTTGTAAAATAAGCCCTCTGCTCCGATAAACTAAAACCATTTCCAATCTAATAATACCCCTCTGGAATTGAATCCATTTTTAGACGAGAAAATGACCAATTTGCTGCAACAATACTCAAAGAATGGTTTAGTTTCCGGCCGATGTGAAACGCTCGTATAAAGCATAAAAATGGAGCAAAAAAAAAAAACAGCGGATCGTATAACCTCAAATTGTAGGACAAAACTATCCTCTCTTTTTTACTCGATTGCCTTACGCATTCAATAGTACAAATTAATTCATCCATATAAAATTTATGGCATGAATAAACGTAATTACCTCATTATTCTAAGCTTCATCATTTTCACTTACCTCTATTCAATTTCCGTCTCGCGAATTCCACGAACATCTTAACTAACTATTTTCAATCCATCACAAACTCATCATCTTCCTCGCCAATCCCAATCTCGCCCAAACCTCCCAAAATCCCAAAAAAAAAACAATCACTCCCAAAATCCCCAGCCGTCCCATCTGCGCCTCTCTCACACATCCGTCCCCTTCGCTGCGCCTCGAAAACGGCTTCCGGGCAGAGAAGTAGCGCACAAAGGGCCGGCCAAGTTAAGTAATTTGTGCGCGGCCCGGCGAATAAGTCATAACCGAGCTAGATTGTGACTAATTGCGCTTGGCCCTCGAGAGAGAGGGAGAAAGAGAAGGAGAGAAAACGAGGCCCTCCGCTGCATCTGGGAGCCTCCGAATGTCCAGAGAGACAGGGGAGAGAGATACACTTGCGGGCGACTTTTGCGCAGGAGAGTCTACTTCTTCGTTAAGGGGAGTCTTCGTTTTGTCGACGACGCGCGAGCGCCGATTGAATTAAGCTTTCTTTTATTTTTTTTCTTTCTTCTTCTTTTGGCTTCTCGACTGCTGGACTTCCGCTCGCTCGGCGAACAGTTGCTGCGGGCTCTGCCGGAGTCGTTGTGATTATGTGGCCGGAGGTCGTTAAGGAAGAGAGCGGGATTTGTTAAATGATTAACTTTTGCTGAGTTGCGTTTTGAAAATGTGGTAAACGAATTTTACAGCGTCGAAATTATTTGTAACAAAGTTATGTAGTTTCAAAATGTTCTAAAAGATATTCTCTAAAGCTAATTTAACCTTAGATGTCTATTTTTATTATATTTATAACTACATGAACGACCCACTCATCAAAACGATAATCAACACTTTCAACTCCATCACGACTAACTTAAAACAAACTCAAATACCTCCAACAAATTCACCCCAACTCAACTCCAAAAAGTATACACGCTCGCTCGCGCCAATAAAACGGCCCCGTCGTAACCCAGAGCTTGCGCGTAATTAATTGCGCGGCCCCTCTAAATCCTCTCTCTCTCGCGCGCGCGCACGCAGCCAAATTGCGCGCTTATGTACACGTGCCGCGCACTGCGGGGGTGGATGCGCATACGCGAATTCGACCCAATATTCCTGTCGCGAAACAAGGTCGTGACGCTCACTGCGTCGGGGAATAGTTGAAACTCTCTCCCTCTCTCTTGCTCCACGGTGTAACGAGAGTTTTGCAACTGTCGCGTCGGTATGCGCCAGCTCGCTTGATTTTGCGAAATGCCGGAGAGGTGAGGGAATTTTGGTTGAGGGATTTGAACGGTTGGATCTTTATTTAGTGCTGAATTGTCTGGATTGTGTCTGTTAAATTTGATCGGTGAATGCTTCATGTAGGTAATTTGGAGGTAATAAGTCGACGAAGGCTTTAATGAAAAGAAAATTGAAGTTCTCGTCGTGGAGTCGTTGACGAGCTTCTGTAAAATGAAGTAGGCTGAATTTAATTAGCGAATTATCGGTTCTCGGCGATTAATCACCGGACTGATTATAAAGTGATGATTAATTATTATGGAATAAATTTATTTATTTTATTTTTAATCATATAAAATGCCACAAACAATGATTAATTGGCGTGGCTGATAACATTCGCAATACAGCCGCTCTGATTATCATAATTATTTTTCTCCGTGCTGAATGGATATCGCGAAACAATTGATGTATTTATTCACTAGCAAAAATAAAACGACCGATGCATAATTAAAAACCAACCAAAACCATCGCCTTTTTACCACAAAAGACAAACAACCAACAATTCCTACTCCTACAAAGGCTCCCTCATTCCCCAGTAATCTCCAAAAAAAGCCAGTACTACACCACCTCAAAAAGACTACCCGCGGCGCTATCGCAATCGCGCAGCCCCGGAAAAAGAAGCAGCAAGCCCAGAACTAAGCGCCGGCTCTCCATGCACTTTCCACACCTTCCGCAGCGGCGTCGAAAGGCGGCAATAAATTCGCACCGCGGAAGAGTTAATTAATGAAGCGACGCTAATTCCCGTTTCCCTCGCTCTATTCCCCCCTCCTCTCGCGAAATAAACTCATGATTTAGAGCGGCTTGAAAAAGGAGATCTTTATTTCGCAGCCTCGGCGCTCGCGACAACAGAGCTCCCCCCCACCTCCTGATTAATGGCCGTTATGTACCCAACTCGAGGGCCCTGCGACCCTTATCTCCACGGCGAGGAAGGAAGCGTCCTTTCCTAACTAACTTGGCCCCTTTTATTTCTCGCGAGAAGAAGAAGGTCCCTCACCGCACCGTCTGATGGCTACCCTCATCCGCAGCGCGCGAGGGAATCGACTTCCGGTTCGATGCGGTCGGCGAGATATCGAGAGGCCCGAGGTTTATTACGAGCCGGAGGATGATCTGGTTTGCTGAGGAGTGTGTGGCTCTTTGTTGTCTGTGGGAAAAGGTTTTTTGGGCTAGGGTTGAGGTGCGTCGATTGTGGGGCAGATGCGTTGAATGATTTGGGATTTTTTAGGCAGGGTTGTTGGTGTTTTGTTTATGTTTAGTCGGATGAAACGAAGTGTAAGTTTAAAATTTTATGATAGAATGTTGAATGATAAAACATCAGATTCAAAAATAGATCTTTTATGTGGATCAATGAATGGCAAAAACAAACGAGAAAAAAGATTTTATTATTCAACAGAAAAAAAAGGTAGCTCATATCTCCTCCGTTTACAGTTGATATTTTTATGATGTTTTCATAGCTCAGCGAAACTGGGACATTTTGTCATTAAAAGCACTCATAAAGAGAGAATTAGTCTGCATTCTGAACTAAACACACGTAGCCGTGTGTTTAGCGTCGTTAGCATTTTACTGTCCCCTTTAGAAATAGCACGTGTCATCATTCTTTAACGTCCTTCTTTAACGGAATTATTCAAAACTTTTAAACGTCTTCGTATCGACATTTATACAGCAGCTTGCAGCGCTCATCTCGATTAAACTTTTACGAGCGCCACTTTTAAGCAGCGGAAATATCGACGTCTTGGCAATTTAACGTGTATATCGACGGCTCGCGGATATTCAGCGCGTGTGACCCGATTTTCAGAAGTAATAGGCTTATTTTTAGCTCCCAGCGCCAAGATCGCGGATAAACGATATTCCCGGAGAGTTCAAAGTTCAACGAGCTTTAGAGGCGAGTGCCGCTGAGATGCCTACTTGACCGTGTGTGCCACTCGTCGATTTTGCGCAAATAAGCAGTTTGCTTTAGAATGTAAACCAGAACGTCGAGTGCACCTAGAGATACAGACCATTACTCCAACTTGCAGAGGAATGTATCCAAGAAAACCAAAAGTCAACTGAAAATTTCCAACACAAATCAATACCCTCCCTGCAAATTCCTCAACCTTCCCAAAATACATCGCGAAACCAAACCATACTACCGCCAGGCCGCGCCGTCAAAACCTCCCAATAAAACCTGGGCCTCCAAAAATAAACCTCTCCTCCAAACAAACCCACAGTTCTCCGAGCTCAGCAGCAATAAGACCGTGCCTCCCACAATCTCAACTAGCTCTTCCCCCGAGTGAGACAGCGCGAGCGCACTCGTAAATAAACTTCCTCGAGAGTAAGATGGAAGGCCGATGTTGATACAGGGCCGCGTATACGCGGTAAGTGGCAATTACGCGCGCACGCGCGTTTCTATTATAATCGCGGCGGGATGAGAGCTTTATGGCTCCCCGGAAGTGCGGGGGCTGGCTCGCGGACGGAAAAATTTGAATGGAGGCGACGAAAGGGTTTGCTGAGGTGGTATGGATGGTTGGGATGGGCTTGGATGACGGTTATAGGGTTTGGAGATGTTGGGTGATCGGGATAGCTGGTTTGTGGCTTGGGGAAATTGTCATTGTAGAAGCAATTGTGTGTTTGCATGAGTTTCGTTTGAAATATTTTAATTGAACTAGGTAATGAGTATTGAAATCGCTGAAGAAAGTGGATCGATTTCCCAGTATTTTAAACAAATTTAGTTTCATCTGGTATCATTGGAATAATAAGTTGAAAAATTTTTTTTTTTACTTTTATTAGGTTTATTTTTAAATTTGATGAATGTAACAACTTAATAATAAAAATATTTAATTTAAGAAATTAATTTAAAAATCTACGTCATTCAGTTTGTAATAACTAAGAACTATATCAAGAGGCCACTCACTCTATAAAATCACTCTTAAAAATCATTTGAAATCCAAATTCATTTTTATCTTCTTACACAGTCAAATAGACCCTTACAATAGTCCCACATTTAAAGCTCAAAGTCAGAAACTCGAGCATTCCCGCGTTTTTTCCCGCAACTTCCTCCACATCCCGGACTGCGAACTAAATTCCCTCCACCTCGCAGCTAACATAAGTACTCGGCGTCTGCCATCAACAGTATCATCATCTCCTTTGTCAGTTATTCAACTCTTGTTATCTTTTCCTCTTGATTAAGTTTTAATGCATTTCAGAAACTTATTAAGAGATAACTCACCTAAGTACATAAGAGGCCGAGCCCGTGAATAAGTAAGTCTAGTTTGTAATTTACATCTGGGTCAGAGAAGAAACTATAGTCCTGGGGCGCGCAAAATACTTGCGCCCTTACACCTCCCCAGCACCCCCACCAGGTCAATCTACTTAAAATACCTGTCCGGAGTTCGGAGTGCATTTTCCATTTACCGACTGCTAGCCCACTTTATATGCACGGGGCCAACTTTATTCATGAATCTCGCGCGAACGTAATTGAAATTAATGCATTACGCGTAATACGCTCGGTTCGAATTATTCTGTAATCCACCAGCTCGTAAGTGATTAAATGATTTTGCATTGTAAGCATATCACTAATGAGATATCTAAATCCCGCTTCAGCCTTATCCAATTCCTTCTCAACACCTCCGAATTCATTCATCGAACCCTACGAACCCACACCAAATCCAAACTTGATAACAATCCCCGCAAACATGTAAAAAAGAAAGCAAGACCGAGAAAAATTCGATCAACTTCAGCTCTCACTTTCTAAGGAAACGCGCAACGCCGTGAAGCTTGCTTAGCCCAGGCTGCGCAGCTACTATACTGCACGGGTCATGAACCCGCGCTTACTTCCTGCATTATTACCACAAAAAGCTCGTATTTCTTGCGTTCTATTGCTTCTGCCCTGTGGGGCTTGCCGCGCGCGGTTTCGCCATATCTCCGCGCCTCGCCGCGGCTAACTATATCACCTACCGCGCGCGAGCAAAACCCCCGTTCATCCCTTTATTTTACGCCCCTGGCAGCCCTTGCGCGCCCAGCCCGTTTTCTTCTCTTTCGCCCGCGGAGCGCTTTGAATATTTGAAATATTTTCTCGTTTTCGCTCCTTTCTGCGGCCGCTTCTCTCTCTCGCTTTTTTTTCGCACGAGCGGCAATTTACGTTGCCCTTTTAACGCGCGCTCGCGAGCTTCTGTTTTGTTTTCTGGCTTTTCTGCCGTTCCTTTTTTTTCTCGTTTTGCTTTTAGCGAGGCGCGAAGAGCCTCGCGGTGAAATTCTGACGCGCCGCTCGCCTTTTTTTTACCCGGCATCGAGCGAGCACTCGCCTCTTTTAGCACCTGCCGATTGAACCTATCGAGAGGAAGAATTCGCCACTTTATTCGGAATTTCGGCACGGGGAATTGTTGCGCGAGCTGCCTTGAATTTTATAACTCTTTTGTAATTCTTAACGTTATTGATTGCACTTAAGTGCAATATTAATCATATAAGTATTGTTACAATTTTTCAAAACCACCCTAATAAAATTGATTCCATTTAACAACTAGTTAATGTCTAATAAAAATGGATTCAATGCTATTTCTCAGCCACTAACCATTTACTCAATAGGTGAAATTCTACAATTGCAGATATCAACTTAAATCAAACAATTACAAAGCCAGCAATTCAACCTAAAATTAAGCTATTCAAATCCTTACAAAAATGCCGTTAATGCAAATCGCACGAAAGCGTCGTTATACCGCTACATTCCACATCCTAGACACCTCCTGTGCAAATAAGAAAAGCCCGACCGAACAGATACACATCAACCCACAATCCAAACACAGTCGACTTTCACACTTAGGCGACTCGCGAGCCCAACCCGCCCGGCGTAAATCCAGCTTCATTACTACCATTATAACAATATCAAAAAGCAGCCGGCCGTTAAACTAACGCACTGTCCGCAATTTTATGTTTCAGGTAAGGCAGCCTCCAAGCTAGCTCTCTCCCTGTGTAACGATTCCCGCACGGTAAGGTTACAGAAGCCACAACTTATTCGTTTTTCGCGCCTATCCCTATCTTTGCCCGGAGAAAGAGAGAGAGACGCTTAACGATCTTAACACGCACTCGCGGCTTGTAGTACGCTGCGCGGCACGTAAAGTACGCCCCGTGAAATGTTATCCTTTGTTCGTGTCTCTCGTGTAGAATCTCTCTTTGTGCGTATGTGTGTGTATGTGTATGCAGCGGCCTTTGTTATATTTTTAACTTTAAAACTCCCCGGCGCAAGCGAATCCTTTATGCGATCTGCCCGTTTTCCGGTTCTCGCTTTCTAGGTTCTACGGGGACTGTTCCATGTTGGTGAAATATCGCGGATGCCACCGTGCAAGCGGTGTAGTTGAGGTAAGGGGAAATTTTTCGGATTGATTGTCTTTGATTTTGGAGTCGATGTGAAGGAGATTTTTGAGTATGTCCTGTGAATTCTATTTTGTAATTTAATTTTATCCAATAATTTTGGAGAAGCTGCAATATGTTTATTTCTGATATGTGTTACAAAGACATAGATATCCAAGCTGTTTTTGTATTTAATTTTGAAAAAATTCTTTAATTTACAACGAAATTGCAGAAAACGTACCTGCGCCCAAGAAATCGCAAACCGAAACCATCAGATAAATTTCGACCCATTAGTCCTCATTAATCAACTCCTCTAATTACATGCTCTCAACCTTTCCGAATTTCTCCTCGCCACGGAACGCCCCATATACCTACAAAACGAGCGACAGATACCTATCTCCTTCTCCCCCTCAACTCTCCTCTCTCTCTTATCCTTCTCGAGTGCGTTTAACGTACACGTATACACAAAACGAGAGAGCGAGAGAGAGAGACAGAGAGAGAGAGAGAGAGACGCACAAAGGTCCGCTATAGAGATTCCGGCGGCCCTACGAGCTTGTATCCGGTTACAGTCCGCGAGATCTCGCTTAGGCGAACCCGATATCTCGGCGGAAAATCGAGAAGAGCCCTGGCAGGCTCCTTAGATATTACGAAGACGCGCTTGTCTCTTTCTCTCCTTGCATATACGCGCGCCGCGTAGGTAAATATAAAAGGAGAGAGAGAGACGGAGGATTTCGCGAAAAAGACGAGTCGATCGGGGAGAGAGATATACGTTCGGCCTGAGATTTTCGGTGTGCCGTTGGGTGTCAGTTTTCTTCTCGGAGCTCGCTCCGCCGTAATCGCGCCGAGATTTGCATTTTGATGTCTCTTTACGCGGCTTGCGTTACGCCGGCCGTAAACAGAACGGCTAATTGCGGCAGATCTGGACGGCCGATGTTGCTGGGATACTACGGGTAAACTTTAGTGCGCGCGCGCACTTTGGAGATGGTGCGTTGAAAAAAAATTGTCATGGGTGGAGTTTGATTTTAAAATTCAGCGCTTTCTGCTCTAGTTGCTCGGGCGTAGAAGGCATAAAATCAGGCCCGGAATTGATTTATTATCCGTGATTCATATGCGTAAGAAATGCCAATATTGAATATTTTATCTTACGTAAGGATGAATTTATATTCAATTTTTCGAACATCCTATAAATCTCAATATTCAGCGGAATAACTTACCTTTAAGCGAATCCACTCCGGCGAACTTAATTCTCTCTTTTTTCTTCCCTCACCGGGGGCATTTGAATTTCAGCGAGATCTCCTTTTTTACTCAAACGCAGCAGCCAGTCGGAGAAATCTTGATACGCGGACACGCGAATAATGAAAGTTTTCGAGTATTATACTCTCCGACCTTTATTATAAAACCCTTTCACCGCTCAATAACAATGCAGATACGCTTTCGAAAAACGTCATAAATCATTTCCATCGCTAAACAATACCCGCCGCGGATAAACTCCAAAAAAAAAATGTCTAAGACCTTCCAACAGCGAAATTCACTATCTGGAGATAATAATTTTTCTCGAAAAATTCTCCGGCAGATCCGGCTTACTCGCTTTCTGGGGGCGAGCGGAAGAAAAATCGCATCTAGCGCGTCACGTGCATTGTCCCCCTCCTTGCATTGTCTTATTCCACTGGGCGAAACACAAGACGACTCCGGGGTGCGTGCAAGGCCCTTTATCCTCGCCGCTGCGCGCATATATATGTGCGCGGTGGGGTGGGCTTCTTAGATAAACTTGAGAAATTGGCCGCTGTTATTCAGATTTTACGGCAGATTATATAAACTCGCCGGCGCGCTGCAATTAAGTGCCCCGGCATTTCGCCGGAGTTCTCGCTCCCCTTTTGTTTTTCCCCGAGAATGAGAAAGAGAGCTCTGTTTACGCTTTTTATTGCCCTTAATTCTTTTTATCTTCTAGTTGGTATTCCGAGCCTGGATCTGTAGATTTGTCATTACTTTTTACTCGGTATATTATCTATTAAGGAACTGCGAAGACGCGGACGGATCTTGATGGAATATCACCCTGATATTACTCAATCTTATCACCATTCAAATTCATCTTCCCGATTGCATTTGCAAGCCAATGAACTCCTCGCAAAATCTCCGAACGACGCCACAAACAACACTGCTCGTTCATAACGATCGATCCCAGCTCCCCGAACGACAAGTCAAAACCAGCCTTGCCACACGCGCTCCCAAATATAGTACCCATCCATCCGCCAACGCCGCGAAATTAACAGACGCGTTTAATTGGCTACAGGCAGGTTCCGCGCATACAACCCAGCCGTCGCATGACAATAGCGGAAATTCCTGTGCCCAGGACTATGCGCAGCGTCATACAACCCAGCAATAAAAGCCGGATTCCGAGGAAGAGAACGGACACGCCGAGCTTTTATCGACGAAGCCAGCTTTTTTCTCTCCTCTGCGCATCCTCTCTCCTTGACATCCGGCCGACGATATCACGAAACCGTTAAGAGAGAGAGAGAGAGAGGGAGAACGTCACCGCTTCCGCTATCCACCCACGCTTCTTATCGGGGATGCGTGCGCCGGCAGCAGCGGAGTCTTATCGGAGCACTGCTCGAGCCAGCGCGTATAACTCCCCGGAGTAGTCGTAAATTTAGCGGCCCGACGCTCGCGAGCGCGAGAGTTCATGTGTGCATACGCGAGCCTGCAGAATCGAGGTATCGGGAGAGAGTCGAACGGTGGAATTTTTTTCGATCGATCTGTGCGAGTCGATTTGTATGTGCTGACGCTGGCTGATCGATACATGCTGGATGCGTTGCCGTGGATGCACTTAGTGGGGGTTCTGTGAATCTTGGTAACTGAAGGTTGAGGCCGGGTGGTGGGTGTGTATTGTTGCGATCGGTTCAGTGATATGTGTCAGTGCTGCAGGAGATCGAACCTTGAGGGAATATCAGAGGAGTGTTGGATCGGTATTGGAAGGACGGTTTTGACGCAGGTAATTTTAAAGAGACGCTTTAAACACTTTGATACTGTACCCACAAACGCGCATGCTCACATCGCCGTATACGTTCCTAATCACCGCGACCACATAAACCTCAACCGAGCTCGCGCGTCTTAATTAAACCAGCCTCTCCAACACCAGTTCGAATCCCCAATTGAAAAGCAGGAATAAAAAAGGAGCGAGTCAAATACGCGTGCGGCGGCTTTTAATTGGATCGGCACGCGCATTTGGAATAACAGCGTCGGCGTCTTTTATGCCCTACAGCGTACGAGTACGCGGGGAGCGCGAAAACGAAGGGTTGCCACAGCAGTCGTTAATTCGAGAGAGAGAGTAGTAAGGGAGCAGCTAGCTTGCGCACCCCCGGAAGTGCGTAACAACGTGCAATTTCGCAGGGGCGGGCGTAGATAAGGAGGCCTTTATCTTGGAATTTGTGTAATGAGAAAGTTGAGTCACGGCCGCTTAAAGTGTCGGCCAAGGAGAGAGCCTCCGACTTGGAGTTTATTATTACGCCGGAACGCTGGCTATATAGCGAGTTTGGCGAGGAGCTCGATTGATAAAGCTCCGGGGGTGTGTAGAGTAAGTGCTGTGGGGGTGCAGTTGATGTTAACGTTGATGGAATGATGACGGGGTGTCGATGTGATTGATGACTGTTGAGTGAAAAGAGCCGCGATTGTATTTAATTTTGGTTTTCTATTTCAATTATTTTGAAGCTAAAAAGCGCAGTTGCAGAATAAAAAACCAGAGTTAATGCAATATTCAGGCAATATTCGTACTACATTAATACAATATTAAGATGATATTCCGACAATATTCGTTCTAGATTAAACAATATTAAGATTATATTCCGGCAATGTTCATGCTAGATTCATACAATAGATGATATTCCGGCAATATTCGTACTACATTAATACAATATATTAAGATGATATTCCGGCAATATTCGTACTACATTAATACAATATATTAAGATGATATTCCGGCAATATTCGCAATACATTAATACAATATTAAGATTATATTCCGGCAATATTCATACTAGATTCATACAATAGATGATATTCCGGCAATATTCGCAACACATTAATACAATATTAAGATGATATTCCGACAATATTCGTACTATATTAATATAATATTAAGATGATATTCCCGTAATATTAGTACATACAGTACATTTCATACAACTCGTAACATAAATTTTACAAAAAAATAGCGCATAACCCCTCTGACAATTCCATCATCGCTAACCCAGCCCTCGAAATCCAGCACACACCAAGGCCAGCGTTTCCCAGCAACCTTGCAGCCAAAAGGCGCGCACCGATTTGCATACCCCCCGCAACACTCCTCAAACCTAACTCCCTCGCCTGCAATACTACATCCGCGCCACCCACGCCAACAGCTTCACTCTCTCGCTCTCTTTTTCCTTATACACACACCCTCTAGGAAAACGCGGGGAAGCAGGCGCCAATGAAAAATACAGGCGTACGTCGCTCGAGCGTAGATCCTAATCGTTCGCTCGCGCTGTTTTTCTCAGGTGGTAAAAACGTCCCGTAAATCGGCGCGACTGCACAGACTTACATGGGGGGGGAGG
>UELX01001162.1:0-49909 GCA_900480035.1 Eupelmus urozonus
CCAAATTAATTTTTTAGCAACGTTTCGTCAGCTTGGTACGCTGACCTCTTCAGGCTCTGTTTTATTGGTAAAAAAACCTCTTCAGGCTCTATTTTATTGGTGTTTTATTGGTTTTTTGTATAAGAGTTTAAATTTAATAAATAAATAAAAGAAAAAAATAATTATCAAATGATAACTTAAAACGAATCGAGTTCAAATATTTCGAATTAAAATGATTTTAATTCAACATGTATATAATTAATTTTAAGAATCCACCTCAGTTTGCGGTAAAATTTTTCCTTTTTTTCTAAGTTTTCTTCCGCGCTTTATGTTGGAACAAAGTCAAAAAAAGATAAAAAAAAAATAAAGTTTTTGTTAGTCCTTGAAATGTAGATTTTTTTGATACATCAAATATTTAGGCATTTTTAACTTTTTCTTACCCCACTCATTTTTCCAGACACGCTCTTTTCCTTCGTTACTAAGGCCAACATAGACCGTGAAATCACCAATAAGTGAGGCCAAACCACGCGTCCGCGGCTCACTCGTCACCTCTGCCAAAATGCCATGAATTTTCTGGCACGCCGCTCGAGCATTAGTAAAATTTTCCTTTTCATAGATGATCTTGAATAATCCGATGTTTTCGACGCAAGATAAACTTCCGTTTCCTGAAAAAAACATTGTATCTCGCGCTCCCATTTTTTCTGCGCTTCTGCATTGATTGTGCTATTTACCGGTATGTAGGCTGCTATTAGAATAGGCGCTGTAGTAATCGATGCCCGTTACATTGATCAGCTGGTGAAGGCCTTTAGTTTCTGGGCAGTAAAATAAAATACAATTGGCGTCCCAGGAATCATTTGACTTTCTCACTTGTTGATTCAAATAAAAATAAAGTATTATGAGTGCGGAAATTAATCGCGTTATTTTTAAATTCTTATAGACCCTGCATTTTTAAGCGCTTCTATTTTCTTATGATTTTAAATATTAGTGTTAAATAAAATAAAGGTATGTATTTATCAAGTGAACGTAGGCGATTCTATATTTAACTCCGTTAATACAAAGTTAACAATTTACCTTACTGTCAGCCTTGAAAGGCTTTCGCAATGTCACGAGTTTTTCATTTTTAGTTTTTTGTTCTTTTTTTTTGAAACCATTAAAAGTCATTAGTCTAAAAAATTTTGAAAGAAGTTTTTAAATTAGCTTGTATCATTTTAAATATAATTATAATGATTTAACAAAAATCCAAGATAAAAATAAGCAAGATTCTTCACTAAAAATAGTTCAAATATCTCAGAAGAAAATTGTAACATAATCACCGAAATTGAAAGCGAGCGCCTGTTTGTTTTCAGCGAAATCTTTGCACTTGGCAACATTAACGAGTCGACGCCTCGTTATCACCGGCTGCGTTGATCTTGCATCGGATTTTATCAGTTTGTACGAAATCGCGCGCCTCGAGTCCACGTTCCGGCAGCATCCACAATCGTTTATAAGAAAAAAGATAGCTAAAACAAACAACAAGGAAAGCTTCATTTTGCTTACATACACCAAACTCGACTGCCGACATCACGCGTTGGATACGCAGCAAACATTGCGTAACGCGATTGCGATGAATAACCGTTTCCCGGAGACTTGGAGTGGCACTGACAAATAAATTGGACATCAAAAAAATCTATTTTATCTACTTTCCATTGTGCTTTCATACCTTCTGTTTATTGTCCCTTTTCCATTAACATTTTACATGTGCGGCCGTTTTGTGCAATTTGGCCTTTCTTTTCGTTCTGTAATCTTACAATATTCTGCTTTGTACTTATTTAATTTTCGCTTGTTTTGATTTACGCCAAGATTTAACTAGTCGATAAAATATAAGTAAGAAAATATATGTACATTCTTTACACTGAACAAGTTATACTATAAGCGTAATATCGGTGATTTTAGTGCCGGAAGTACGTATGGAATTTACATATCCCTTCGATATTCTTGAGTAAGCCTTGTAAGGCGGTCATCTGTGAAGAACTTGTGTGTAAATCGAAAGAATTAGCTAATCTGGAAAGTGATTTTCCACTTTTTACGAAGCTAGAATCTTATCGATTCCCGTCACAACTTGGGCGAAGATCGCATCGACGGAACCTTCCGCGTTGATCTACAAAATTATCCACCGTAAATAACAGAATCATTGAAAATATTATTTCAATTTCTCTTTTACGCTTATTCAGCTTACCTGAAGAACTTTAGTCTTGTAGTGCTCGACGATTTTTCCATTCTTCTCGTTGAAAATTTCAATCCTCTTTTTGATGGTCTCCTCATTATCGTCGTCTCTTTTAACAGATGCGGCAGCGGCGCGACCCATAAGCCTTTTAATTAAGGTTTCATTCGCCACGTCGAAGAAGATAATCAAGTCAACTGGACAAACCTATATAGAGTAAAATGACTTTGTCAGACGAATTACGTTTAAAAAAAAAATGAAAACTCGTTAGCCATGACAAATGACGCAGTATGTTTTGAACTTTTTTTTTACACTTGCTACTCTTTTATGATGGATAATGAGTAGTTTAACTGAACTTACAGTTTTCTCGAATTGGATTCCTTGATCGAGCTCGCGAGGATATCCGTCGATAAGAACGCCTTTAAGATTAGGGTTCTCTTTTTTCGCTTTTTCTATCCTCTCCTTAATTAAAGCGAGAACAACGTCCTGTAACAGATTTAATTTTTTTCTTTTTATTTTCAACGCAAATTACAGTATTTTTCTGATTAAGTTTTAGGAAATCTTATACTCCGTGATAAACTTAAAATCGTACACATAAAAAAAGAAATATTTCAAAGCTGACATAGACGCGTAAACTATGAAAAAAATAGACTCACAGTGGGCACAAAGAGACCCTTAGACATAAGGTCCTTCAATTCAGCGCCGCGAGGACTGCCGCTGGCCACCTCCTCCCTCAGCAGATCTCCGCTGCTCAGATGAGCGAATCCATACTTCTTAATAATTTTGTCGCACTGGGTGCCCTTGCCGCAGCCGGGACCGCCGATAATCCAAATGGTCTTCATGCCTCACGCTAGGGATCACAGAAAAACGAAGAATTTTTACAAACGCCGAAAGTGTATTGGACTACGGAGGCGCCCGCGCGAGTTATGTCACCTGAAGTTAGATTAGATAAATCCCGAGAGTTGCGCGCGCTTCTAGCCCCTACCCCCCGGGGCTAATAATAGCCGATAAAGTGACGATCGCGGCGCACGCTATTTTCGAAAATTCAAATCAGTGCGCGGGCGCGCGCGCGAAAAAGCGGCGGTTTGTTTATGCGGATCGATCGCAGCGCGCGCGGCGCCAGAATGTCGCTAGATCAGCGCCCTCGGCTCTGCTCGTTTCGCCTTCCTTGAACTACTTTGCCAGAGCCAGAAGAAAACGAGATAGAAATGCCAGCTGTTAAGGCTGCTGGCTAGTTAGTGCTTTCAAGAGGCTACCGCTTGACTTTATTGTTCTTTAAGTACCGAGCGACTGGCCTATCTTAACGGAGCTTTTATTTTATTTCGGCTTTTATCTGCTAGCTCATACAGAAACTCGAATATGACAGCGCTGACTTATTGCTGCGTTTCGGCGGAGCGTTTCTAGAACACGAGATATCATCTTCGTTTAATTGAGTTCCTGGCTAATGTATTAAAATAAACTCGCTTCTTTAATTGTCTTGCTTTATAGCGTACGAAATATCACGTAAATTTCAGAGTGGATGCATAACAGTAAAATTCACTATTTTATATTTTTCTCACAAGACATAATATAAATATGACAATCCTGTCATTGATAAAACTCGAAGTTTGAGATATTTATGAATGAACGCGTTTAATTCTTTTTGCCAATTCATTCTACTAATACACTATTAGCACATTCAGAAAGATTTATCAGCATCTAAATACCAAATTACAACCAGTGACAAAGTATTCTTGTATAAGGTTATAAAGGACATTAAACCAAAGAAACATTACCAAACGATCCACCCACACTTCATCAACCATAAACCCAGAAAAAAAAAATAACACGCTCTCATGAATGACACTCACCTACCTGACAGAATGCGCCCGTCTAAAAAGCAAGCAAAGGACGAAGGACGCCGAGAACTTCGATACACACGGAACCGCGCGCGCTCGAGAACTGTCTGCGATATCGCGAGGGCAGTCAGCGCAGAGCAGACGACCAGTGTGGGCTGCTCGTGGTTGGCGCGAGTCCAGCCCGCCGCAGTAAGGTAGTCCAGTCCCGCGTGCGCTCGGGGACTATATTTGTGAGTGTATATAACAACGTGCGCGCCTCATCGATTTCCGCGAGAATCAGCTGCTCGGCGCATGTGCGCGCGCTCTGAGCAACGCTCGTCTATGCGTGCCTGCGCATACACTTTTTCCTTGTTTTTGTCACTATAGTAGGCTTTTTTATGCGCTATGGACATTTAGGCGGATAGACAGTGCTGTAGATGAATGTCAGAAGGTAGGTAGTGAAAAAAGTAGTCATGCGTAATGCTGGCTGCAGCTAACGTCAAAAGTGTATACATACATATTGATACTTGGCTGTACGCTTCAGAGAGGTCACTAGTTATTTCTCTTACTGGAGTTCGCCGCCCCCCACTACTTTGATCAATTTATTTTAAGTTCAATTCATAAGTGTTTTAGACATGTTTTATTATCTTTAAATTAGAAAGTATATAAGAGTCTTTTTATTGTTGTATGTCGATATATAACTGGCACATTTTTCAAACTGGTAAACAATGATGAAAATAAAAATAATGTTGGCACATACAAATAATTCTCTTATTAGCTTACTATTACTACTGGCGATAGCGACAGAATTAAATAGCCATCACTTACACTATATAATTTCAAAAATCATCGCGAATCTAAACAAAGCATCGAAACAAAAATCTTTAACGACATTACAATAAAATAAAAGCCTAGTACTCTTTTAGAAAAACATATTATATTCAAAGGATGCGAGTGCGCAGAGGTGTCTGATGCTGAAACAGGCAGAAGACCTGGAGCCAGTTGTAGACAGTTACAATGGCGAGTAGAATCTCGTCACGCGACACGTGCAGTCCTTCAAGGAAGATGCGCACAAGGAAGACGAGCAACTCGATTGCTATCATGCAGAGATGCATCAGTAGCCAGGGGACGTGTAGCATTGGGTATTCCTGTACGGATGGATTAAGTAATTATTTACTATGGGAAGTAATGAATCTTTTGGATTGTCTTCTCAAGCTTCGCTGAGCTTTCATGTGAGGAATGAAAATTGTTGTACATTTATTATAGTTTTATACAATATTAACGATTTAAATATTATCTCAAATTAAAAGTTTCATTATTGGCATTATTAATTATTTATTAACATAATGTGGCCGAAACGTCATTGCTTTTAATAAAGAAAATTTGAAAGAAATTGTCCGTAATTTTCATTTCTCGTTTGAAATTGAAATTCTATTCGTCGAGTCTTACAACATTGATTACCTAATATAAACTTTGCCAAAGTTTGTCATGCTATGACAGAACTATAAATAAGATCATTAGTTTACAGGTTTTACATAGGAAAATTTTTTTTTTCTAACAGTTCTTTTGTTATATTTTCAGACAAAGTTTTAGTACAATAATAAAAGTAATAAAATAATATTATAAATTACTAGGACCTGAGAAGTCCAAGATACAATTAGTATTTCATAAAAAGATTTTTTTTAGAACCAATTAACAATCAATTAAATAATTACAATTCAACTAATAATTAACTGTAAAAAAAATATTCATTCTATTATTTTCTCACTCAATAAATTGTCGTTTTAAAAGACTACAGAGAAAAGATCATAAAATTATTATGATTATATTAGCTTCGCTATAAATAAATTACGATCCATTTAAAGAAAATTTAAAAAAAAGGCACTTATTCCCATCAGCTTTTCAGCATCTCAAATATTTTAAATTATGAATTTACATTTTTTGCCAAAATTTTGACAAGTTTCAACGAATTTTACCTATCTGCCGCCGTGTACATTTAACATTCTTAGAAAGCTTTAACAAAGACGATCAAATCTTTGCAGAATCTAGTATAATTAAAGTTAATACTTTGGCAAAATTGATTAAAGTATGTTTTAAAAAAAATTTTTTTCTATATCAAGGAAATAATTAATAGTTTTTTCTTATGCGTTAAAAATATAAATAGGAAATAGTAAAAAAGCTTTGCTTTAATTTACCTTATTTAAAAATATAGTTTACTATTTGTTAAATATTATTTGCAGTTATAGCTAACAGTTAAAAATTTTAACTCTTGGAAATTAAACACTTGTAAAGTCCATTCTATTTTACTGTTACAAAGTTAAGTTTTTTTTATTTAAATACAATTTCATTACGTAACGTTTGTATATTATCGTTTTACAAAGTTTCTCATGCGGCTCAGATATTTTTTAACATGTTTTCGTCTTTGAATTTACTGTTGGATTTTTTTTTTTCATTATGCAAGTGCTGAAATTTTAAAAATAGAAGACGCCGTATGCCGTTTTCGTTATTACTCGTTTCAAAATAAAACCAACTTGCCAAAAATAAAATGTTTATTTTTTTACATAGTGAATGGACTGCGATGTTAATGTAATATGCTGCTTGCTACAGAAATTTTATTTATTCACTGACTTTGTTTTGAGAGCTTTGTGTTTTAATTTGAGCAATAAAATTTGTTTGCAAGTCTTCATTTCAATATTGAATTTATGGTTTCAAACTTTATATTGAAAAAATCTATTTGCTAACTATTATTAGTTCATCTGTACGTTCTCTTTTTTTGGTAGAAAAAACAAAAATATTATTTTGGTTACATTTCGAGAGTTTTAAGGGAAGTTAAAAGTTTTTCTGAAGTATTTTAACGCAAAAACTTAATTACATGAAAACTGAATTATAGCTATTTCAAGAGAAAAATTTATTTTTAAATTCTTACAAAAATAAAGCTTTAAACACGTTTTTTCTGAATGTAAAAAAAAAAAATTAAATTTACGGAAGTTGATATTAGAGGCTACTACTTAAATGAAAAGTGTACATTTTTTGCAATATGCATTTGAGTCTGATTTGAATAATAATGAGTAGATTTTTTTTGTTAATATTTGATGAAAGGTGTTTTCACAAAATACTTTTTTACTAAATATTAATTTGTTACATCAATTATTTTTGCAATAAGATATATGAATACTTAATTTAGGAAAAAAACTTTTTTTAGTGTTATTATTACAAAAAAATTCTGTATCTGCAAAAGTGAAGACTTTTTTTTTAATGTTACCTAATTCTGTAAACTCCTAGCTTAATGTATTTTACTTTGCAAAGCATTTATTGCAAGGTAAATTTTTTTTGCCTATTGACAACATAGCAGGATAAAATATAGTGCTTTATTCACTGACATTCGAATAATTCATTATATTGCAGTAAATGCAAGTCCGCCATGAAATATTTCATCTAATTCGCGAGTACAAAGAGCGACGCATGTGGGCACAGGTGAAGTAAATAATAATTATAACGCACTGTTATTGCTCCGAGCATGATTAACGTGTAATGTTCCACGCCGAGTATCGAGGTTATCAACTTCAAATCTCTCTCCAGATCTGCCGGTACTGTTTGTAAATAAAATATAACATGTAGAAAAAATTTTATTTTTAACGTTACAAATAAACCTTAAACATGTATGCTTGTATTATTAAAAATCTATGTATATAGTAAGTACTCGATAATGAAAAGATACAGAGCTTAATTAGTCTGTCAACGTAAATTCTTAATATAAATAATCGACAGGTGTTATTGGCCAGAAATTTAATATAAAAAGGATTTTTTACCAATGCTTCGTCCCCTAGATCTTGAAGATGGCAGCGATTTACAATTCATTATGCGAATCACATCGAAAGCCGTGACCGCCGGCAAATGCCAAACAAACTAACGAATTATACCGTAAATCCTGGCTCCCATCGAGTCATCGACAATCTTTTTACACGGTATAGACCAGTGAATTAACGGCCGAGGCGCAAAGTTTGCTGCCAAATGCGTCATATATCTACAATAATATTTTCAGAGCAATACTCATTAGTTACACAGTCAATGTCACATGGGATGGGAAAACTCATAAAGAGTGCCTCTTATGCAACCTAACTATTTTTACAAATCTTGCTAAAGAACAATTTAAACTTCGAGCATTGTTATAAATGTTGAAGTTTCGTTAATGATGTAGTTCTATTCGCGTCTTTTAGAGAAATAGTAAATCATTCTTTATTTCACTGTTTTATCATTATAAATAGTTAATTGAATACAAAAATTATATTTGCATACATATAAGTTTTTGTTTTCAAGTATTAGGAAAAAATCTAATTTAAAAACATTTAATTAAGTCCTGAATAAGGAAACTACAATGTTTCCGAACAATAGAGTATAATAATGAAATAGACGTGTTTATGATCCAAGTTATGCTGTAATTAGCGTTATTAAATAATACAAAAGGCAATAAATTTAATAGTTAAGTTAACTGAATTTACATTCAGTGTAATATTTAATAAAAAGAAGGTTAAATTCACTGGTCCGTGTCCTCTAATTTAAATTACTTATACTAACTGTTCCAATGAGACCAACTATCATGACGTAAACAGCACTGCCCATCATTTCAGAGCTGCATATATCGCAGGCCAGTCTCCCAAAGCGCTAGAAATTCGACAAAACATTATCTGCTCAATAAAGTCTTTAGGTTATACTGCCGCTTTTTCTTTTGTGCAAATCATTTCTGACTAGGTTGTTGGGACCGTTGCTTCTTTTCCTAGACCGCCCGATCATTTTCTCCAAGTTAATCTATCTCTTCTTCAATTCAATTTTTATAATTTATCTTTACGTTACGAAATTTATTGTTATGGTAGTAATAAACGTACAGATATGCCGAAACTGGTTAAATTTTTATATGTAACAATGTAACAAGTAAGCGCCGTTATCTTTTCGAGTTTGTACATGTCTGAAATTGTCAAAAAAATCTAATAAATCTGAACTAAGGCGTGAGAGAGTAATTCCAATTTTTAAATCGTCATACCTTTTATTTTACAATAATTAGTATATAAATATATAAATAATTCAATAATTATAAAATCTATACAAATAATAGTGTGTACAATATTAAAAATACTGTTAATCATCTATACTTAAGTAATATGCTAGAATGACATAGAATCAACAGTTGGGCAAGTTGTAAAAATGCGAGGTCCTTCAAAAATGGGATCTATAACTCGCACACCAGCACATCCTTTATCACTAAAAATAAAATAACATTTTATAAGTCAAAATGAAAAACAGACTAACTGTAAGAAGCTATTTGATAATTTAATTTACCTTTGGCAATATTTTTTCAATGCGTGCGTCAACACAGTTTGGCGGTTTGTAATGTTGTACTTTGCCATTTCACCAATGACATAGCCAATGAATGACTGACAGGGGACACTGGCAGCTTGTAAGTCACCACCGATTTGAATACTGGCAAATACATCAACTTCCCTGCAAAAAATAAATGTTATGCTCGGCAAACGCGGTTAATGTGAAATGTAAGATGTAAAAAAAATGAGCATACTTGTTGAAAAACTTCTTAATGCTTTTCAGTTGGTGAATTTTAAAAGGCTCAAGACTGATACCAGGCCAATCCCAAATCATTTGAAATTTGGCAGCTAATTCGATTTTATCGCTAGTTAACTCATTGATTTTTTTCAGCAATCTGGATCTATTGTTTTTTAAATAATTGTTACAAATATGAGCTTATTACTTTAAAATTAGAAATAAAAATAACTGTGAAACAATATACACATTAAGTTTAATGTAAATTTATTAGAAACAAATTTTTCTGACGGTAATAATTTAGTACTAAACTATTTAAGTTAATAAAGATGAAAGTTGAGCGTGTATTTAAAATTTTATAATTTTAAATTACAGTCAAAATGTTAGTCTTATAAATTTACATTAAATTTAATGAACAATTTAAAAATGAAGACTTATTACCTGCTGAAAAATCTTTTTACGCTCATGTCAATGTTGCGAATATTAGGGATTTGATCTGAAAGCTTGGATCTCAAGTTTGCTTCTTGATCATTCGTATTCTTGTATAAAATCACATCTTTCTTACTTGATAAAATCAATTGATCTACTAGTTCGTCGAAAAACTGCCATTTATTTTCGACTTCTGAATTTTCATTTACTAGATTAATCATTAAAATCTAAAGAAGAAATGATAGAAATTTTACTTGTTGATTTCTAAGAGTAACAAATGCTTTATTGTCATAAATAATAAAATAATAAATTGATAAATGAACCAAGCATATTTTTAAAGTAAAATTGAAATTGGCTATATTACGCTACGTTAAAGTCTGGATAGTGGCGCGCAGCAGTCTCGATGTAGCATAATTCGTTGCCCGTCCAAGTTCGATTTTCATGTTTGATGAAGTATACATTTGTAGCTGCTCCATTATGACGCCTATTGTAAAAGTGCAACACGAAAAAAGTCAATAAAAATTGTAAAATTTAAAAAATGATTTTAAATTTATCATTTGAAAGAATGACATATAAAAATATTACATCGCTTTATTTATCAAAATTTATACTAGGAAAATGTTGTTAAGTATCGTTAAAGCGCGTGCGAAACTAATTATCATCAAACAAAGATTAAAACAAACATGATGAGTCTTTTTTGTCGTCATAAAAAAAGAAACTTGCGAAAAATGGAGCGCAAATAATATAGGTAAGCAGAGATATAGATAAGATAACATAAGGTACAAAAAGTACAAACCGTTGAGAGAAACGATTGCAGAGATTCTCATATCTGCGCGGCAGAAAAACCGGCATTAGGGCAAGGGCAAAGAAGGCCGTTACTATCAGGCCTCCGACGAGCAAGGCGATCATCAGCTCGACATGCCCACGTTTCATCAAGTTCAGCGAGCCCAGGACTATCATCCTGCTCCGCGATGTCAACTTGTCCGGCTGGAACAACACCTGCTCGTCTTCCTCCTTCTTTCGACTCATCACTTTTCATTAAATTAATTTACTTTTATAAGCACTAATTTATTCTAGAGAAAGATTGATTATTCTTAACACTTCTTTTTAAAAATTTTAACAAGATGCATCGGACAAGGCATTCGCACTACTACTTTTTTTTATTGACCACTAAGTGTTTGCCGACTGTGAACTCGGCGAATTCGACAGTGTCGAATAAGCATAAATGCAGATGGCCTATTTTACGCGCGACGAACCAATGTAAAATATACTTACACGGCTAAAAAGGTTAGATGCTGACTGGAGGATCGTCATTTCTTTCTTTTTCAGAATAAGTACAGGATAATACTTGAAATAAAGTAATGCACGATTGTGTAAAGTAACTTGAAAATTATTTATTTAAATTCGAATTTTTATTATAACTTTTTCATAGATTATCAAAATAGCGCATATTTTATTTTGTATACAATTTTTTTTTTATAACGAAACCGATTGTTCTTAGTGTGCTTTTTCTCCTAACCGGGAAACGTCGTCGTCCTGCGATAATCCGGCTGTTTGAGAGAATAACTTATACGTGAACGTGCGCATAATGCATTTTAGTTTCTCATTATTATTCCTCATTCGAAACTATGTACACGTACAGTCTAAAAGAATACAATTTTTGTATAATAATGAAATGTATACACGTCGTATCGAACAATACTTTGATGGGGACAAAAGTTATAACAAGTGCCTTAAAAAGCTAGACATTGTTAAATGGAATAATTTTTTATCAACATTTTTATTTGATTTTTTTTTATAGCAGACTTGTTAAAGCTGCGCATAAATTACATCTACGCTTTCGGCGTAATACAATATATTTGCATTTGTAAAAAGGCAACAATTACAATGTTATCTTTGCGAGATTGCTACAAGCAATCGAAAGCGCCGGACCGACCTGCAGTCCTCGGCGCCACTTTCTAGCTAGATATGTAACTATATACGATTGTCACTTTTATTGTCAGTTTTTCCTTCTAAACAATAAAAAAAAACAAATACTCACTCTTAGATCGCACTATTGACAACGTGTATCGCAAGACGCGTTTTATTATATCTAAGAATCGCTTTTGAAATACTTATCTTATAAAAAAAGTAGGTAAATAAAGTTTATGTTTGAAAATAATCGTTCGCTCTAATCGTAATATTTAAAATTTTCTCGATTAATTGTCCAGATAGAACGAATCGACATCGGTGGTGATAAAGAAAATTCTTGTTAAAATTTGTTTTTACCATTAGTACAGAAATAAAAATTTTATCGTCCGCGTAACGATATCAATGCTTCTTCCAAATTGTCCTGGTGAAAAATAAGTTTGAACATATTTAAATATATAATTAGCACAGCCTTTTCATAATTATAAAACCTAACAAGTGTAAAATTGCCACTATTCATCCGTGAAAATTCGTTTAATATCCAAAATTTTTCATATAAAAACGTTGGAAGACTCGTGAAGATTCAGAAAGAATTGGCAGGCGAAGAATTTTCACCAGGACATTAGTTGTTGCGAATTGCGGAATGAAAATATGATAAGTTAACTCTAGAGACTCTTTATATGACTAATAACAATACTTATATATTCCTACTTGGTATGAGGAAGTGTCCATTACAAGAGTAGAAACTGAGTGTGCGCAGCCGCAATGAAGTTCATCAAAAGCTAATTTTACCAATCAATTAAACGCGAAAGTCTAAACATGATTTCTATTTCCACAATTGCTCGGCCGATCTTAAAACAGATTAAGAAATTCTCTAATTTCCCCGGTAAGTGCAAGTACAATTTCGAGAGAAAGATAACGAAATGAGCCCTTCCTCGAGCTCGTACAACTTTGGTCAGACGTTGGTAAAGGCCGCCGGGCTCGGAAGAAGCGCCTCCTGTTCCCTTAGCTTGCCGACAACGGCCTCGCTCTCGGAAGAACTCGCCGCGCCGCTGCAGCAACTGGCATCGCTGCTGCTACTCAAGCTGGCCGGAGGCGCTCGTGGGACCAGATCCTGCAGCTGCGCGTTCTCGTAGCTCTTTCTCTTCCTCGGCTTGGGCTTCTCCGGGCCAACGGCGTGCACGACGATCTCCTGCAGCTGCTCCTTGCTTGCTCTTCGAGCCGGGCTTTTCTCCCTGCTTGAGCTCCGGCTGCTGGCGCGCAGCGAGCTCAGCCGGTCCTTACTGCTGGTGTGTCGACGGCGAGACTGCGTCGTCGTGCTCCTTTCGAAGTGCTCGCCCGGGAGCGAGTTGGAGGAGAGGGCACCGTTGCTCTCGGAGCGCTCGAGCGCCAGCAGCAGGTACTTTTTCGAGCCGGCCTCGAGCGAGCGCGGCTGCAAGTCCTGACAGGAGCGCACGACGTAGTTGGAGCCGCCGTTGCAGCACAGCCTCTGCCTCGAGCTGTTCAGGGAGCGCGAGGCCTGCTGCAGCCGCTCGAGCTTGTCCAGGTTTATGGCGGCTGGCCGCTGGTACCGCTTCTCCTCGTCGTCGAGCTCGATCGTCGCGACTCCGGATCTAGCGTACGGCGGTGGTCCTGCGCAGTCCGAGTAGTTGCAGGGCTGCTGCTGTTGCTGCTGCAGCGCGACCTGGAGCTGGTTTGGCTGCAAAAGCTGAAGCTGACAGTGCCGGCAGCTGGAGGACTGGTAGAGGTGCTGCGTCATCGAGTCTGAGGGGACCACCGCTGTTACTTCCTCGGGGTCTAAAGAGAAACCTGCAAAGCAACGATTTTTTTCTTTTCCCTGGGTTTTTGAGCTTTATTATTGTTATGCCATTACACCCGTTCTGCATGCACGCTCTTAATGATTAAACCAGACGTTACTTCAACAGTACACCACAAGACAATAACCATGAATTACGAGAAACCATAATTTTTTTACATTTTTATTCATTACCATAACCAAAATTTTTAATGAATTATTTTTTTAAATAGCGATTAAACCCACGATGTATACCAGTAATTAAATAACGAATTTTTCGTCATTCCATCATAGTTAAAAAGCCTTTTAAAATGCCATCAGGCACGCATAAACGAATCCACAACGGTTACACAGCATTAAGGAGTAGAAAGAAATAGACAGTTTACGTTTCCATTCTCTCTACGCGTCGGGGCTCTGATCGATGTGGGGCATGTCGATCTGCAGCCTCGCCGAGCTCTGCTGCTGGCTCAGGATAGACGGCGACGACATGGGAAGCGTCAGGTGGGCCAGTGTCCCGGATTCGGATAAGCCGGGCCCGCTAGGTATCTTTCTCATCAGCAGGCCATCTGCAGCGCGCCAGCACCGGAAAACGATTACATGGCCGAGTCAGCACCTTATACCCAACCTCGCTGCCAAAGCGGCCCACATTCAAGCTTGCAAGCTCATAGGGATGTGTTAGTGTGCAAGCGGAATATTGCTACGTGCTTTTCTTTTGCCTTCCTTTTGTTTTCAGACTTTAGATTATCGTTTACTAAGACTTTTTATACTAAAAGCTGTAAAAATATCTAGATATGGATTGCTTTTGAAAAATGCATAGATAACAAGCGTCCCTCTTATTGTTTTCTAGATAACTCGTGCTGTTCGAAATAGTTTCAAGTTTAAAGTCAAAACACTAAAATAAATGCGAAGACAGTTTAAACGTTCTCGTGGAATAAAGGAAGGCAAGTGCAATATTACTAAAAGCTCGCGCATAGCAAAAAGCCAACCAGAGTGCAATAATCGTGCTTATAAATAAAAAATGAAACCATACCTGGAGAAGTCTGGTGTCTAAGCTCATCCTGAAGCCTGTAGAACTCGGCGAGCTCCCTACCGGAGCACAACGGTGTATCTACCTGTACCGTGCTATTAAAAAGCGAGTAATCCACCTCGTATCCCTGCCTCTCCTTCGAATAACTGACCATCGGCTCGAATCTGTGTCCCCAGAGCACCTCCTGGGGCAGGTAGGACGACCTGGCCTGGGTGGTCTGGCCGGTGGACTCGATGGTGCCCTCGAGGATGACGACAAGCTCGAAGCGCTCGGTGAGCATGTCCTCGGCCGACATGTTGTAAAAGGGTGACTGGGCGTCTATTTTATGGACGACGGTACATGGCCAGATGAAGAAGAGGCTCTCGGTCTGGCCGTCGGCGCCCACATGGAGCTCGTACTGATTGTGAGGCAGGATTTCGCCTTCCTTAGTAGTGCGCGATCTGATGAGCTGGGCTCTGACCGTCGCCCCGATGATGTGGCTTTTGCGCATGTCGCCCACCCGGAACATGAGACAGAGCTCGCCGTCGCGCTGGCAGATGACCGCCTGCTTGGAGAAGAGCAGCGTCTGGGTGCGCTGCTTCGGCCTCGACATCTTCGCGAAGACGATGCCCACCATGAAGGCCTGTATCATCACCCCCGAGATGCTCTGTATGCACATGACGAAAATGGCCTCGGGGCACTCCTCGGTGGTGGCTCTGCCTCCGTAGCCTATCGTGTGCTGCGTCTCGATGGAGAAGAGGAAGCAGCTGGTGAAGCTGTGCAGCTCGTTGACGCAGGGCCGCCAGCTTTCTTCAACGACGTGGCGGGGGTCGAAGTCGCCGTGGGTGAAGGCGATCAGCCACCACATGCCGGCGAACACCAGCCAGGAGAGGACGAAGCTGAGGGCGAAGCAGAGGAGGGTCCAGCGCCACTGGGTGTCGACGAGGGTCGTGAAGATGTCCTGGAGGAAGCGCAGCGAGCGCCGGGAGATGCGGGACTGGAGGACGTTGCACTCGCCGTTCTTCAGGACGGCGCGACGGCGCAGCTTGCGCGTTGGGCCCGCTCGAAATCTGCTCCTGTGGGCAAATAATAGATAGGGTTTATTGATGCGGTACTGTCATGCTGCGGATTTACTTTATTTTATAATTTTTATTTGTTTTCAGAGTATATGCTTGGAAAATTTTGTAACCAACAATGATTAACACCTCGGAGATAAAAAAAAAATAATGCTAAAATATTCCGTGAAAACATTGCGCATTTCGAAGATTTGCGCTCAAATACTGATGCATGTATGCGCGGAGACTCGAGCTGCGATAAGCTCAAAGCGCATTTTCCATCTCCGGCATTTTTACGTATTTCTTATTTTAAAAGTCTAATGTCAAAAAAATAAATAAATAAAAAAATAAAAATCGAACGTTGAAACCTCTCACCCACCAACTATACCTGCTCTTAAAGGACGAGCTTTTCGAAGTCTGGCTAACGATAATCGGCGGCCTGGCGGACCAAGCCGGCAGCAGCTTCTGCTGGTCCCCGTCGGCAGCCGAGTCCGGGGAGGAGGAGGCCGGCCTCCTCGGCACGTCTCCGTTCATCTCTTCACCGCACTGTCTCGCGCACGACTAAAATCCCCGAGTTATTGCGCTTGTCGGGCGCGTTGCGACATCGGCGGCCGGCCTCTTATCAGCGGCGCGCTCGTCTTCTTATGCAGAGCCGCGGCTGACCTTGAGGAGAGCAGCTCTCTGAGAAGCGGCGCCGCGATCTCGATCTTGGAGCCGGGAGCGCGCGGCCTCTTATAGCCCCAGTAGCATTGACACTTGCGCGCGGCCACTTAGCGAGTAGGAGCCGGCCCGTTTGCTCTTGTTGTTCGCGTACGAACGTGACGTCGATCGCGCTGGCTCTAAGTAATCGGCGTTTCATGCAAATTCCGGCTGCGAGGAAGGGCAGGTGTGCGCGACGAGGAAACGGCCACGTGCGGATCTCTCTCTCTCTCGGCTTGCTGATTATAGGTTGCGATAAGTTGGCTTTTTTTTTCTGCGCGCCGAGACGGTTTCTTTTTTTTTCTTTCCTCTTTAGAGTCGAGAGAGAGCGCGAGCTGAGGTGTCGGCAGTTTTCGAGACACTGGAGTATATATCGCACGAGCGAACTTATCAGAGCTTTGTCAGCGCCAGGCTGCTTATCTTCGGGCACTCGTTGATTCTCTTTGCATTTGTCATTTGGCTCAAGATCGCTCGACTGTGAAAGATTTATCCTGGCTTTCTGGCCTGGTGTGCTAGGCTAAGTCAGGTGCGCGGCTCGCCTGATTTACTATTGCGCACGTGCGTTAGTTAAACAACCCTTGCGGATGTTTCTTCGCGGTTTATGGCGTATTAATTATTACATTCATTAAATTGGGTAAATTTTCAGACGCTTTTTTAATTTATTTTAATTATCAGTTACCGTCGAGCAACATGGAAAACGTGGGTAAGTATAAACAACTAATTGTGTAGACTTAGATTTGCAATTCGGCGTTTAGCTTAAGCTTAAATCAGCATTTTTTAAAACGAGGATTCCAGCATACATAAAGAAAAAAGCATACTACTTAAGTTTCGAGCAATAACTGTCACGTTTAACAAAGGCAGCAAAAAAAGCAATTTAAAAACCCCGAGATTTATTCCCTCAAATAAACCAAAAGCAAATAATACCGATCGAAATTGAGATACCGATCCGGCATCGCCAAAGCGGAGCAGCAGAAGCTTCGCTTCAGGCGGAAGCTAAGCATTTGCCAAACGGAAGCTCTCGATTATCTCGATATCCAGCTGAGCATACGTACGCACACAGTTAACGACTTATCGAGTCTTAAGCTTGTTATTTTTCATTTTATATAATATATAGACTATTTATCTTGAGCGCGAAACGCCGTGTTATTGGTTGACTCAAAGCATTACAAGAGGAGCGGGGAAAAAAAAGGTGCGCAACAATTAATATACAAATATGGACACGGATGATTTGTCGAAGTGCAGCCGATTAGTAGCAGAGCGCGAGCGCGCGCGAGATATGTTATTAAAAGCGTCATCTCGCTCCGTCACGTTTTTGCGTGTGTACGCGCGCGTGCGAGGAGCGCTCATTGACTGGTTTCCATTCGCGCGGCGTATCTCGGAATCAATCTTATCGGGCGTCGTTGTTTTTTCAATAAAATTCAGGCTCGCACGCGTGAGCGAGTAAATAGGAAGAAGAAACTTTCGAGCGAGATAAGAGCCGATGGAGAAAGAGAGAGAGAGAGAGAGTAAATAACGTGCGTGTGTCCGCGCGAGCGCGAGTGCGGGGGTGGTCTACCTTTGCTTTAAAGAACGAACCAGCTGTCCCTTCTGCGCCGGCGCTTATCGCTCTGCGTGGAGCTTCTCCTGCTGTCCTCGATGCTCAGCATGTCAGTCGGTCGGTAAAATCTTAATCCAGAAGCTAACTACATGGGCGGCACGCTTTGACGAGGCGCGCGCTCTCGAGGAGCGCGCGACGACATGGATGATGGACTGTCCTGTCTCTCTGATACGCGCCGATCGAATTTCAGGCTCGGGGCTCTCTTCTCGCTTGGAGAGAAGGAGAAGGGGTCATAAATGACGATGATAAGCGCGCGACCAGAGGCTGTGTGTGGATGTTTATTCAATTTCGCTCTCTCTCTCTCTTTCTATCTGTCTATCTCGCTCGCTCTCTCTACTAAGTGCGAACGGCACCATCTGCATTACCGCTCACGGATATTATCTAGCGCGGCGCGCATCAAAAGCTCCATTCATTTCGCATTCTGCCGTCTTGATCTTCGCGCCGGCTGTGGATCAATCCCTGAGTGACGTATTTTTCGCGTTCGAGTTTAGGAGCTGGACTTTAATTCTTTTGCCAGGTGTGAATCACGAGCGCTAATGTTAGAGGATTCGCGAGAAACAAGCGTTCGACGTCAGCCGCTGCGTACTACGGCCTCTTGTTTTTCAGATTGATTTATTGACAGGAGGATGATTAGGCGCTTTGTGGCGCTGCTACCCTGTAGACTTTGGCTAATAACAATTTTTTTTAACAAATCGGTTTTCGGTTTCAGATTCTGCTTCTTTTATCGCTAAGAATGTCGAAGACGAGTCAAAGTCTATTAATATAGTGGAGATTCGGGCAATATCAGGCACTTAACTTTTCTGTTATCACTTATTATTTCTTTTAATGGTAAGCTATTTTAATCAAGTAGTTTTTAAACTTTATGCTTATTATATAATTATTCTAAAAAATGCTACATAATAGCTGCAAAAAAAGTAATTTGCTAAAGTGCCCGCTATCTCCCCTAACACTGTAACAACACTCGTTCGAATATATAAATAGCGCCAAAATTCTCACACAATCGGCAAAACAAGATGTGCAAAGATTGTTAAAAATCGGCGCTCGAACGTAATCAAATCGGAAGGTGACAATACGTCAGCTTCGCCGGCACGAAGGCCGCGTTGACAACACGGCGATTGTGCAAACGTCGAGCCCCTCGCGCATTTCAAGTAACCAAATATTTTGAGCACCGTGGCAAAAAGAAGAACATACACATAAACGGATTCGAGAAAAAACAGCGACTTTTTTTTAGCCCGATACCAGAGAGCTCTGTGTCGACGCGACGCCAAGAGATAAATGCTAGTACCTCGTTTTCCCCGCAATAAATAACCGGCCGCTGACTCGCCGGATATGAGAGTGTTCCTCGACTATACAATTCCGGATTTTGCTATTAAATCTTTCGTACACATACTTTCGGAGAAAAGTACGTAATACTGTAGTCACTCGCGCTGCAGCCATTATTTTGGCACATAATACATGCAACCAGGCGCACTTAGTACGTCAGAGCCGCAGTATTATGAAAATCCACATGAAACGAGGCGAGACTAATCGAGCGAGTCGAGAGAATGATGTGGCGGTTGCGGCCTCACTGTTTACTTTCATTGGCAAGTGGCCGGCATGAATATATCATTCGCGCTCTCTCGCGGTGCATCGGCGGACGATCATCGAACGCGGCTCTTCATCATAAGGTCGTCGGAGTACAGGCCGGCCTCCAGCCGTCGTCGATTATCCCGTCGCCGCTTCCTTCCTCGCTCTCCAGACTTCCGCGAGAATATGTCTGCAATCTGCTTTGCTTGTTCGCTTGTGTTATTAGTGGAGTTTTTGTATGCTTTTTTTTTCGTTAGTCTTCTGGTGTTGGCTTATCGCAGTTTTTATCGACTATTTATTTTCTAACGCTTCTGTGTAATTATGTACGAGCGCTAACTGTTAATTTAAGTTTATTGCTGAGTATGGTAAACAGAATATGTATCGAGAATTGACTTGATTATTTTTATTTCATGCTTTGTTAAGTAGTAAAATTATTGAAATTCTCAAAATAAAGTTGGAAAATCTAATATTAATAAATGTGCTGATAATTACATCAAACGGTGTCTTACCACGCTCAGTCATTTCTACTTAAACGGATAAAAAGTTACTATGTATTAGAATAATCTAAAATAGTACATTATACGTGCTATATTAGATTATTTTAATAGTAAAGTTTTGTCAGTTCAAACAAACCTAAATACTTTTTGCATTTACGGTATTATTGCTCCACTTTTATGTTTTTTACATGCGTAATAATAACAAAATTAATTTTAATATTTTATATATCAATCAAATAGAAACGTATTACCAGATTTTATTTTGGATACCTAAAAAGCTTTTATAATGACATACTAGTTTCAAAATTATCTATTATTCAAAATTGTTTTTTAAATTAATAAAAGAAAGTGTATTTAAATATCAAACAGAATAAATGATTAATATCATATTCAAATTAAAGTAATGTTCTTTTTTCAGAAAGAAATTTGATAGAACTTTTTTTAGGCAGCTTTAGTTTTTTAACTCTTATACCTTTTTTCGGCAATTTTTGTCGCTATAAGTGCGTCTCTTTTAAAAAAGAATTACAAAAGTCGTATACTCACGAAATCTGGTATTTACTCAATTTCAATGAAAATGGAATGAACTAATTTTTATTAGAAGCCACAAGCTAGATTTACTATTTCTCATAGTATATTGAGAAACGTACAACTTTGTAAGTTAGTTAAATTTGAAAAACTTCGTCGCAAAGAACAATTATTGTACACGGAAAAATGTCATATTAAAGTAAGTATTAAAATGTTTTCAAGATTATTTTTTTAAATTAAATTAAATTAAAAATGAACTTTTATGATGTTTCTCTGATTCTTCAGTTTCTTTATGAGATTCAAAATATTGTTACAAAACTTCATTGCACAAAGATTTTAAAATTTCAGTTCTATTTTTGTTACAGATTTTATCTTTTTTATTTAATTTAATTTAACAAAAAACGTGCTCACCCAGATACACGTACAGTAACTTTATTCTTTTTATAAGCTAGGAGATGAAAAAATCGTGCAAGTAGAGATAACCGAGTTTTTCTGATTACATCATTAACGAAACGGTGTTACGAGATTCGGTGAACAAAAGTTCAAGACAGTGTAAAAAATGAGTTTGCAGTAGATTGTACGGCTTTAACGATGTTCTTTCAAATGGTGGTATATTGTTAATAGAGCCTTATTTTCATGTTTTTTTTTTAAATTTTATAATTAATTTAATTTTTACGAATTGTATTATTAGATTATTTACTGTTGATTTTATAAAATCAATAATTGTAATAATAATAAAAATAACAGTAATATATTAATTAAATATCTCGTGCTAAATTTACTCCAGTTAAATAAGAACTCATTTCATAATATAAGTACAATTCTATATATTCTACTCCAGTAAAGTCTATTAGACTGGAAATAGACTTAAGAATGAAAGGATTTCATTGAAACAAGATTAGTCAATTGAAACGATTGACCCAAGCCAAAGTTGAAAGTGAAAAATCTGGATCCCCCACATACTTTAGCTCTCAAGGGCATCGACCGCTCAAACTTTCGTTCGCCAAATCTCACGGACTCTCCTTGTAACCCAACAGCCAACTCCCAAACATTCGCACACGCACACAGAAAAAAAAGGAATGTAGCGTAGCCAGACCTAGAGGAATCCTGGCGATTGATCCCACCGATGCTGCTGCTCTGAGTGCTGACCCTGAGCAGGGTGACATTCTTGGGCATGCTCGGCAGGATGGTGACATTGTTCTTGCCGACGAGCAGAGGCGACTCGGCGCGCTCTCGCTCGCACTCCTCCTCCTCGATTGTCCCCGGCAGGCGGAACAGCTTCTGCGGCTGCTGGGATTGCTCATCGGCCATTCTTTTTTTTCCGAGATCGAAGGATGCAAAGCTGGATCGACTATCTCGAGATCCTCTCGGGCCTTGTCATGGCTGCTTTCGTTCTTGGCTGCGTTTTGTTCGAGCGTTCAAGTCACTTTGGTCGATGACGCACTCGCACCCCTTGTTGGTAAGCTGCTGCTTCTACTGTCGTCCTTTATCTCGTCCGTTGCGGTTGCTCTGTGGGAATTAATGGTTGGAATAAAATTGGCTTTCTGGGCAAGGTTTTTGAAATTTTGATGCAGCGTAAAATTGCAATTTTGATTTCCGTTGATTTTACGAGTTTTTCACTACCTACTTATTTTTCGTATAAAGACTTTTGCTTTGAAAATAGAGTCATTTTAAAAATAGCTTTTCTATTAAGTTTCATCTACGCTAAGGCACTTTACGTAATTTTCATTTTATATAATAGCTTTTTTAAACTACAACCGGCAGTAAGTATTTAAACTAGCCACTAATGAATCAACGAAAATCTTGACATTCTACTTAAATCGAAAACATACCAAGTACGTGCAAGCATCCCGGCGTTAACAAAAAGACACGATTTTCAAAGCAGCACAGCAATTCGCGACCGCGCATCCGCCTTTCCTTATCGCAACTATTTCGCGCTCGGCGGCGTGCGACCACAACAATAATAATAAAAAAAAAAACGTTAAAAATCAGCTGTGCGCGTGGATGGCAGCGCGCCAAAGGACACGCGCGCACCTCGACGCGCCGCGAGCGACTAAGCTTCCCGCGCAATTTTCCAGGGATCCTCGGCGCATGATGCGCGTCTAGTGGCCCCCATGCGGGTAGGGAGGATGGCGGCCGTGTGTCGCGAAAAACGGGGGAACCGCCGAGGCCTACACCTGATAGTCTCGCACGCACCGCCCCGGAACTGGCTTTAATCCTCCCCCTCGCCAGACGGATCGCAGAGTGGTTTTACGATAGAGCGATGGAGGCGAGAGTGCTCGGGCTGCGTTTTGTGCGGTTGGAGTTGGGTTGGGTAATCGATCTTTTTTGTTTTTTTTTGTAGTTTTTCTTAATGTTTTAATAGAGAAAAATGAGAGAATTATATTTAAATGAAATTTATGTCTAAACAATTATTTTGATGTTGGCTTGTTTAATAGGCAATGTAATAGACGAATCGTAGTCAAGTCAGTAGATACAGACGGACATGGTCGGACATTGCTTTCTAACGATAATCGATTGCGATCAGACACATGAAATCGTTTTACCGTTTTTGAATGATTAAGATACTCATCTAAAATAGTTGAATATTTTTTCGTTTCTAACGAAAACTAGTACACTTCAAATTTTCTACATAAATGAAATCATTTTTTGGCTGCATCACTAAAATTTACATTATTCTTGCGAAAACAGAAGGGTAAAATAATCTAATTTTCACAATAAATATTGAAGTGTAACAGTTTCATTTTATCCAGTATTTGCGAAACATACTATAGTTTTCACGATATACTAGTCTCGGTTAAAAGCAATCATACAGCCGTGATTCGCGCTAAAACAGAGACAAATCAATCGAGCGATGACAGACAAAGTCTCGACAGACGATGACAACGCGCAAAGATATTCTTTCCTTTAATTTATGCGCGCACGTCAGCTCTCATCTCTCTGTCCATACAAATAATCGATCCTCGATCGATCTCAAAATCGCCTTCTCGGTAACTATATCCTCAAAACTTTCCACTGCCTTCACAATCCGCCTCCTCTCGAACAAAACCGAAAGCCAGAAACCCTGCCAAAACCATCGTCAAACCGCACACGCATTTAATTTCAAAGAGGGCAGAATAAATCCAGGGAGCATAAACGAATAGATCATTTAACGAAGGTCATCCGCGTTAAAAACCATTTAAAACCCAATCGCGCGTTTCCGGATTTATACGAGAAACCGCGAGCCGATCGAGTGTCGCCCGCCGCTCTATATAACCCGGAGAGCTCGCTCAACTAAATCGCTAGGAATCTTTACAACCGAACATCCTCCTGTTACACGCACGCAGGTATATACACAGCTCGCCGAGGTCGCTCGACTTTTTTTTCTCTCTCCTCGCCTCCAGTTTTAAAAGCGAGCCGCGCTCGATCGCGGCGTATTTGATAGGGAGAAACCTACTTTTTAGCCGGGAAATTACAAAGCGAGCTCTCACGCAATATCGAATGCACATGCGACGCATAAAACTACTGGCTATTACCGCGTAATGAGCCACGCGGCCGAACAATTTTTTCTCCACGCTATATCTACCTGTAGCTGGAACGTCCGGCCGCTCGGCGCTGGAAACGGCCCGATCGGTTAACGATCGAAGATCCAGCTGAGCAGCACGCGCACTTGCACGTTCGGCCTCATCCTTCCCGAATCCAGCCAGAAGTCGCACTATATTTTACAGACACACTAATCGCCCAAGTGAAACTTAGACTTTAAACTCGCGCGCTCGGGAACTACAGCTACGCCAGCGATCCAGCGCCGAGTACACGCAGTGCGGAGGTACTGCGCGAGAGCTGCCCGCGGTACAGTGTCACCTTCAGCGTCGCGCTGTGCCGCGGCGCAGCCTCTTTCTCTCCTCCTTTCTCCCACTCGCTCTCCCGTAAGTCTACGGGGAGAGCCGAGAGCCTAAGCTTATGCCTATAAGCGCGCTGCGTTCGTCTTCGCGAAAGCTCGCCGTTGGCTGATTTATGGAGATGCGAAAAGGTGATGGTTTCACTCTCGATGGGCGCTTTCTGTACTTGCCCGCGTTCGCGGCTGGTTTGGTGTGGGTTTTCGGCGGTCCCTCAGTTTTATTGAATTATTTTTCTTTCCTGCAGAACTGTCGTGATACTTTTTAAGCCGGAGACTTACATTTCCAGGTCAGCGAGCTTCGAGAAAGAAAAAAAGATACGCGAAGCTGATTCACAGCCGCAGGTCTGTATATAATAGAAGCGAGAGTAAAAAATACAGAGAAAGAGAGGGGCGCGGCAAAGCTCGCAAGTAGTAAAGTAATTAGCACAAGACGTCGTAAAGCGACGATGAGGAGCTGTCGCTCAATTGTCGGTAATTGAGGCTCACTCGAGTGCGCGCGCGCGCGCAGACGACCTTAACCTTTTTTCCGAGTGGCGCGTGCCACCGAGTCAGGAACAGACGCGTCCTTGACCTTCGAAAAGCCATCTCGACGTATACACATCTCGACTGTGCAGCTCCTTCGGCGAGTCCTTAAGCAAACTTTCGACGCGTTAGTGTTTTATACTAAGGCCATTGGCCTTCTTCTTTTCATAAACAAAAGCGTAATGCAGCTCCTTTCCAATTTCGGCAGTGTTGACACATCGATGAATATTCGGGAAAAGCTTAGCTTCGCAACGATGCATTGAAAAGATCGGTAATTACGTTTGACGACGGTATGGTCCTTTACGCAAATCGCCGCCACTTTAGGCATAATTGAGGAGAAAAAAAAGTAGACCGCTCGTTGGGACGGAAGGACGGTCAAGAGCGCGCGTTCCGCGGGATAATTGCAGAGGGAATCCCGATTTTCCAGAGCGACGGATATTGCAACCGGTTCCAAGCACGTATCTCTGACCTGCATCCGCGCGATTACATTCGCTTGTAATAGAGACGTCATGGTTTTTTCACGCGCGAGTGTATGTCGACTTGTTTTTTCGTTTGTTTTTGTCGCTTTCGAGATTCTTGGGAAGGAAAGCTTCTATTTAGCTGTCTTGTACCTGCACGCAATCAGTACTTTTACAACAGCTTTATCAGCTGGCGCTTTAGTGTATCGGTATACTTTTACAGTATGTACACGAATCCAAGAAACAAGAAACAGTTTGTACACTTGAAAACAAAACAGAGAAACTGCGAATGGCCGAGCGAGCGATTAATTACACGTTGCCAAATTTGTTATGCCTCTTTATTTATGTTTCCTCGCGTACTCATCTGGATTCAGGAAATCCGCATTGCGATTCCTGTTTACGCTGCTCGCGCGAGCTGTCTTTCGCGTTTTATCTCTTAATAACCGTTCCTCAATTTGCATACTTGCTCTCACGCGCGCGTTGCGGTAGATTTTTACCGATTTTCGATTGTCTGAAATTTCGAATTGTCCGGATCTTCCCACTCGCAACGGTGAATCGTCGATTTCGCTTAAAAGTGACTCATGATGCTGGTTAACGTTTCTGCAAAGATTCTTTTTCGCGATTGCTGGACAACAAAGTTTTATCAAAATATACGTAATTGCAGAAAGAGGATAGTGCAGTACGTATTTACATGAGTGACTAATCGTCGTCGGCTCTACGTAAAATTACGTCAATAGATGCATCTTGCTATAGACAGCGAAAATAATTAGGTATATCAAGACAACTTTTTCCTTTTCGTTTCACGATGTCGTATTACACATGCTTTTAAACATTATCCGTCGATGCAATTTAAATTGCAATTCAAACTTCCAGAAAGCACCTACATAAATCGTACAACAACAAAAAAATCATAACGCACATCTCACAGCCGAAGCCGCGTCTCGCATCCAGATTGACAAAGCCAGCAGTCGCGCTCCCAAGAATAGGTGCGAAACGCGCGCCGAGATAGATCCGAGGCCGCGTGGAATCAGCTTGCAGAAAGTGTCGCAATTGCCGGGACAGTCTAACCAGCCACACCAGCGATGTAATCCAATACATCCCACTACTATACCCACACGCATCTAAGACGCTCTCGGCGCTCCAGACTATACCCCTCCCGCAAACGATCGCGCTCTTTCGCGTGAGCTCGCGGGATCCCTAAGGACCTTCAGACGAGTGTATCCGCTCTAATTTTCGAGTTTCCGCTGGAATTGGAGGCTGTGCAAAGTTATGCGCGCGCGCGCAAGCGACGTAATGCCGTTCGATGCCAAGGGCGATCCCCGCGAGCCGGCCGGATAATATTCTGTATTTTCTAGAGACGAGAGCTCAAGCTCGGCTATCTCGAGTATATGCAATTTTTCAATTGTTACGTGCACGAGAGTCCCGCCGCTCTGCACGCAAGCTGCTCGCGTAGACAGTATATTTTTCTAATTTAAAAAAAAAAACTAGGTTTATTTAATTTTGTTATTAATTTTAGCACGAAACTATCTGATTAAGGTAGTTATAAAATTATAGATAATCGACGGAATCAGGCGCAGCTGAACGTGTAAGAACAAAACGTTTATAGGAAAAAGATAAAGTTTCTCGAAAATTCGAAGTACAATGTATTCCTCGGAACTGTAAGCAGCTAGCGTAAGCTCTAATAAAAAGTACATAGAATAATGGAGGCGACGAGGAGGCTGATTAGAGGCCTAGTCGCTTCGTGTGTCGCATCATCAGAACGAGTTTAGTGGCGGGAAGTGCCCTCGTTATCACGCCAGTCAATTGTTTAATCTCGGTCTCGTTCTCGTTCCTGCGCGTTATGCCGCTGGCACCGCTGCAGCCTGCACTGCCGCACTAACAGCTACTATACACAAGCGTTTACCTCTCTCTGACAATGTTTTATTGCCTCCTCGGCGACGCTAGCAAGTACAATGCGCGCGCGCGCGCTCGCGCACATGGGAAAAGCATTGAGGAGCTTCTAATTGCGCTTAGAAAATGAATAATGCGCGTTTATGCATAACGTGTTTAGCGCTTCTCGAGCTGTTTTATTGCGCATTATAATGATCGTTAATTGGCGAATTTCCCTGGCTTTAAGCGTCCGTTAAACAGCTTTTCATTGTTTAGCTGATCTTATCAATAATTATGACAAATTGGCGACATAATTTTCCTTTAATATAAGAATTGTCTACTAATAGTTAACTGCCTGCAATACATCAGAATATAAAAACTTTAACGCTTAAGCTTTAAAAAAAACCAAGCAATAAAATATGAAAAGCAATAAAAGCATGAGTATAAAACACAATTGAACTCGCTCAGCTCGCAAAAAGCGAGCAGTCGAGAGCAGCGATTGAAAGCGATTTCAATCTGCATGGCTCGTATAAAAGCGCGTCGGGAATGAGGAAGAGCGTCATTGCGCAGAGGAGCGCGCGACTCACCTAAACAAGCTCCTTGGGCCGATTGCAGTTGGCCGCGCGCGGCTCCTGCTGCACCTCCGGCGCTGCCAGCTGGAAGCTCGTTTTCTTCGGCGACTCGTGATGATGATGATGATGATGATGAGGCCTGATGCTACTATTGCCGCCTGCTGCCTTGCCGCGATTTTCGATGCTCGAGCGCCTGGATAGCGCGCCCGACGATGCCGATGGTTTCATTTGTCTGCAAAGACATTTAATTTTTAGCAATTTACGAAAATAAAATTGTGAAAAATTTACATCTCTACTCTTTATTAAAATAAGATGAAGCTGCCCACACCTCAATTCCAGAGCCGTCTGCGAGGGCGACTGCTTCATGGTGCTCTGAGCGCCATGGGTCTTATTGTTTTTTGCCATTTCTTCGATGTTGCTTCTCGAATCGTTTCGCAGCGAGCAGAGAGTCGAGCGCGAATTCTCGCGCGACATCTTTCTAGCCTTGGGCAGGCTAGGCCTACGGCCCTGCCGCAGGCTTGCGTTTATGTCCTCGAGCGCTTTGTCATATTCCTCCACGTTTTTCTCGTTGGCACAGGCCTGATCATTCGGCTGATTTTGCTGGTCCAATAGTACATCTTCCTCCTCCTCCTCAGCTACATCTGTCAGCTCTTCCGGCTCGTCTATGGGTTCTATTATTGGGCCTGTCTGTGGAGGCTCTATCGTCTACGTAAACGAAAAGAGTAAATTACAATCGATAAAGTAACAAGCTTGACGCACAGTAATCGAAGGCTAATAAAAAAGCACCTCATCTAATGTATAAAACGTAGCAAACTTCCGTTTCTGGTCAGGCTGACTGTAGCTGCCTCTTCTCGACGGCGAGTCTTCCGGCGCGGTGATCATGACGGGAATGGGCGTCGGTGGGGTGGCCGAGTGCACCTGCATCTGCAGCCCGCCGGCCGAGGAGGCAAAACTCGAGCCTGATCCTGAAGTTGATAGAGAGCTGCTCGAGTCTACTCTGTACTGGGCGAAAGTAGCCGAGCTCGTGCGTTCTGTGGGTAAAAGTAAGCGAATTGATGATCGATTTGAGATGTACGTGAAAGTATTTGTTATTTAAAATGGGTTTGATAAAATACATAGATTTCGTACCTCCTTTGGCCCGGTGCATAGCCCTGACGTGATCGAGCTCGGCGGCTGAGCAAAGAGGCGTGTCCACCTCGTATGTGTTGTTGAAGAGTGTGTAATTGACTTCGTATTCTCCGGTTTCTTTGCGGAAAGTGATTATGTGCTCGAATCTGTGGCCCCAGAGGATTTCCGACGGTAGGTATGAACTTCTGGCTTGGGTTGTCATGCCCGTCGACTCTATCACACCTATAGCAATTTTAACATTAGTTTCACTTTCTTATTATTCATGAAATACAAAGATTTTTTTTATATATATATATATTAATCTTAATTATTTCTAAATTATGGATAATAAAAACGTTAGTCAGAATATATATTAAATTACAATAATTTGCAAGTCATGTTATATTATATTTTCAGTATATCAAGTGTTTTAAACATTAAATTCTCAAAATCTATACAAATTAGAGACTATTCGCAGAAAGTTTTTTGATTGCTTCGCTCGAAAAAACTTGTAAAAAGTTTAGGCGAAAACCTTTTGATCCGTGTTACTTTAATAAAATATAATATTTTTTATTCTCAAAATAATTGTGAAAGACTTAGTGAATTCATTGCAATTCTCTTAATAGCCTTTTTTCAACTTCATATATTTTGCATACTGCAATTGTAATTTATAACTTTTCAATTAGAAAAGCATGATTTTTCGTGAATTATAATAAAATATCGCAGATTTTCATAAATATTTGAAAATATCTAAGTTAATATATTTATATTTGTAGTTTTTAAATATTTTTTTGTACCTTAGTTTTTTGTATTTACAATGTATATCAGGTAATACCACTATACCCTGTATTATACCATCACCGATTTGCATATCATAAGCTGTCAGAGTTCTATTTTACCGATCTTATCATTTTCAGTCGTAATCATTCGAAGTAAAAAAAAATGCATAAATTGTTTCTATAAGTACTTTTAAAAATGAATAATTCAGGTGCAAGTTTAAGGATGTATCACCTTCAAGAAGAACGATGATTTCAAAGCGCTCACGGAGCATATCACTCGCGGATAGGTGATAGAGCGGCGAATGTTCGTTGATCTTGTGCACGATCGTCGTCGGCCAGATGAAGAAAATCTTGTCCTCCTCGCCGTCACCGCCGACTTTCAGTTCTGTTTGGAAGAATGGCAAGAGCTCGCCTTCTCTCGTTACCTGACAACGTTAACAAACCCAATATTAGGCTAAATTGAAGTGCGATTAGTTGGTATATCAATATAAACTAGGCTAGCATTGAGAGTTTAATTATATGATAAGTGAAGGAAGAAAAAGTGACTATACCAGACCTATTTACAGGTAGTACTGACTAACTCTATAGGATATTCTGCTGCTCTACACTCATTATGTACGTTTAGATGTCAACAATAATAGCAATAACATATATTACTATTGTATTAAATTACTCTGTATTACTCTGGTTAATAGTAAATAAATAAATAAATAAATTCGAAAAAAAAAGAAATCGTCTAAATAAAAGTCTATAGTAGCTCATAAAAAGCAAAAAATTACTTTTCGCTTGATCATCTGAGCGCGCACGTGGGCCTCGATAATATGGCTCTTGCGCATGTCGCCCACCCGGAACATGAGACAGGGCTGTCCGTCCCTCTGGCAGATGACCGCGTTGCGCGAGAAGAGCAGCGTCTGAGTGCGCTTCTTCGGCCTCGAGAGCTTGGCGAACACGATGCCCACCATAAATGCTTGCAGTATCACGCCGGTCATAGACTGGATGCACATTATGAAGATCGCCTCCGGGCACTCCTCCGTCGTGTGCTTCGAGCCATAGCTGCGAGAGATTAAATTTTCCTTCATTATTATAGCAGTTTGAGAGAAAGGTTCTTTGTATTTAAGAAATAATAGATTTGAGTAAAAATGCTAAAAGTGGATATGCTTTGCGCATAATCTACGATTCTTTATATTTAAATCTTATACCTTTGCTAATAAGACAGAATTTTTTAAGTTCGAAATTCGTAAATTATTAAGATCCTATTCATAAATAGATAATATGGTTTCTTAACAGTAAGGAAAACTACATTTATTCTTTCGAAGTTAGTTTTCTTAATTGTAAAGAATAAAATTCTTAATTTTCAGTGCAGTAAAAAACTGGACGAACCATCAAAGCGACATTTCATACACCTACCCGATGGTATGTTGAGTCTCGACGGAGAAGAGGAAGCAGCTGGTGAAGCCGTGGATGTCCTCGACGCAAGGGGTGAAGGTGACGTTGGCGTTGGCGGGGTCTCTGACCCTTGGATCGAGGTCACCGTGTGCGTAAACGATTAGCCACCAGACGAGCGCGAAGCCCAGCCAGGATAATAGGAATGTCATGGCGAACACCAGGAGCGTCCAGCGCCACTGGGCGTCCACTAAAGTTGTGAAGATATCCTGCCGATTCATATAACAATTTCATTATTGACAATCTTTTTTTCTATTCTACTATTGTTACCTACTGAAGCAGATTATTCGTTCGTGCTTTCTTAAAACTTTTTTTTTTTTAACAAAGCATAAAGAGATATAAATTTAGTTCGTTTTTATCGGTACTCCCAATATGCATCGTTACTCACAAAATATCAGTAGTTCTTTTGCCACTTGCGTACACGCATATAACCAACCTTCGGAGCGCGAACTAAAAGTAGATAAAGTGCGAGATTGGTAAGACCGCAGACGTAAATCAAAACTTTTAGTGTTTCCTTGAAACACTTGCACGGAATCATTACTTTAAAAGCAGCCTTTTGTCGAATCTAGCAAATATTTCAAAGGATAAAATTGCAATTTTCAGGAAAATTAAAATTAACGCGGCAAAATAGGTAGATATCAGCTCTAGCTTTACGTAAGTTAAAAGTAGATGCGCGCATTGAGTCATCAGGCGCAACGCTGACCTCTGTAATACACAAAATTTATTTCGAGCTAAATCACGGAATATTAATTATTCGTAATTGATGAAATCTCTTTTTTTATTAACTCTGATTCTTTGTAAATCTAATTTAAAGTTTTATTGACTGGCTACTTTTTCAGAATAGTACATGCCTACGTTCTCGTATAGGATCGGCTTATTTTAGAATGCTAAAATATTGCAAAAGGCAGGCGGCAGCTATCTTTTCGAGCGAATTTTTCGCATTTAATTTAGAATACCTGTAGATAGCGGCGTCGTCGTTTGGCTACGTTGCCTTGCACGACATTGCAGTCGCCGTGCTTGAAGACCACGCGTTTTCTCACTCTCCTCGAGCTGAACCTCGTCTGCCTATACCTGCGAAAGAAAAGTAAACATTATTAAAAAAGAATTTTTGTGTTTTTGCATGAAAATTTATGGCATCGTAGATTTCAAGTTAAGCAGGAAAACGATGGTTTATCAGGTCGGTAGTAAAAGGATAGTTAAATCGGTAGCCGAGAGCGAGCTTTGCCAAAAGCGCGAATTTACAAAAGCGCGGCCGTTAATTTCGTGCGCCGATTAGCTGGCCGCCTCATGTATGCATTTATCTGTCTTGTCGAAACGCTACGATTTTGGGAATTTCAAGAGGCTGATTCAGCTGCGAGACATAAACGGAATACTAAAGATCGTTACTCCTTTAAATTTATTAAATACAATCTATTAACTGCCAAAGCAAAACATTAAGATTGAGAAACTGTCTGGTACCGCCTCGCTTTATTTAGCAGCCCGCATAATTGTCAAGTCGTCAGACTGGGATTTCCTTTGCGAAAGCCGCATAACAATTATCTTTCCTCTGGCGACATGTCATCACATCAAGAAAATCCCAAAACTGACTGACGCGTCTGCTCAGTTTTAATGAAAAACAAAACCGCATCTTCCTGCACCTAGAGGCACATATCTTAGTAATCAACGGCTCAACGGGCCTGCTGCCAGCTTAGGGGCTAGAAAAGGCGAGCGTGCGCCTAGGTCATGGACGCAGCGAAAAAACTTAGTTTCTGCCTGTCCGAAGCTAACTATTCCGACTTTTCGAGAAATTGCGCCACGATCCTTTCTACTCTCCGTCTCCCCCGAAAATAGGTGGACTCGCGCGACCTATATTCCCGGCGCAGCTGCTCCTCACGATAAAACCGAAAGCTGTCGGCGTAGACGCCAGAAATCTTTATCTTTATCGGGCAGAGAGAGAGAGAGAGAGAGAGAGAGAGTGAGAGAGGGAGTAGAGCGCCGGGGTTATTTTTAAAAGCCGCGCTTGCGAAGGGAATCCAGTTTTTGCCCGCCGAAAGCGGAAAGGTAGTTGACACATTACTTTTGGCACTCCTCGCGCCAGGCGACCTCCCCCGACGTCGTGGCTTTGACCACGAGCATCGAGACCTGGGATATGGCTCGCCTTAAGCCAGCCAGGCCCAAGCCGGCGTCGCCCAGGTGATGCTGCATCTTCGGGGCCTCCTGCACCGCCGGCTCCAGATCGTTCACGCTCATCCTCGCGCGGCGCGTGCCTGCAGCGCGAGCGCCCAAACCAGACAGTCTAAATATAAGCGAGCGATCGGAGCGTCCGTAAATTTAGAGCGCGCCACGCCATGCCCGCCACTGCAGCACACACTATAGCCACACGTCACAGCCTGTCCACAGCCAGAGGAAGATCCAGATGAGCCGCTTGCACCACATCCGTTGCGCTTATCAAGCTCGACCGCTCCGCTCTTTTATTATCCCGGCTAACGATCCAACTTTTACCGATTCGACAAAGCTCTGGCGGCTCGCGCGCGGAAGGTGCAGATGCTACTGGCTCTCGTTACACTTGCTAACGAGACACTGAGCCTCGGCAAGATGCAGCTCCTCGGCGCGAACAGTTGAAAAGAGCGGCTCTTGGACTTTGGCCACCGCTGCGCCGCTAGCCAAGGCCGATCTCTGTCTCTTTCCCTACAATTTGCACTAGCTTTTCCCTCGCTTTATGCCACCTACCACAAAATAGCTCGCTCTTTCTCTCTCTTTTTCTCTCGCTCCTTGTAATTTTCAATTTATCGTCTTATTTATATGTTTTAATGATGCGCTCAGATCACTCGGCTCATGGAAAATATATATGCACTTGTCGCCTGCTACCTAGTCATTTCGCCTTCCTTATGCTATCTGCCTCCTTCTCTTTCTTTTGCGAGAGGGAGACAGCCGACAAGACTAATATTAACCGTTCCAATGACCGAACCGTCTATTTTCTATTCACTACCTTTTTTATTTTTTTATTTTTATTGCTATCGTTAAGGAATTCGCGACGACTTGGTAATTAGAAAATTAGATAAAACAAAGTCAGTGAGTCAGCGTCATTCGATTTTCATTAGCCTGTAAATTTAGCAATTATAAACATTTTATCAGAAAGGATTTGTAAATTTGGCTTGATACAAGCATCCTTCCAAGAATCGCATGATTTACGGGCTACCGACGCGATTAATTAAGCTAGGAGATATATGTAATAAATTGTAACTAGCTATTTTTGTTTTTGATGAATCTACATTACAAATTTTGTTTTGGGTTATTGGGTCAAATTTTTAAACTTCAAAATAAACCTCGAGTTTTGTAAGCGAGCTGAAATTCCCGATACAATATACTAATATATACCTTATCTGAATTTTAGAAATCTTACTAGCCTGAGGTCAATGCCAACAGCCTACATATACCACCCGATAGCTTGTATTCCATCAGGCCAAGGACCGAATCGGCAGAAATCAATTTTCAAAACCAACAAACTATAGTTATACGAACACACCATAATACAAGGAGCTTGCAGAAAAAGGTCAACCTCGGCCTCACCAGGACGCAGCAGTAGTCATCTACCTCTCTCAACGTAAGCGCGGATCGCTCGCGGAGGTGCTATTTTCGTGTGGCGCGCGCATCATCAGGCACGTGTGCGCCCGCGTATAAACGCATCGGCGCTCGCACAGTGCGCGCGTGCTCCAGATCCATCATTATCAAATTATCAAGCCAATCCTGGGCCTGTTAGCCGGCTTTTCTTGGATCGCGCGCGACTGTTTGTTTGCTTAACGGCTGGATATATATCGTCGGGATATTGAACCTAAGCGCGTAAAGCTCGGGATCCGTATATCGGCTAGGCGCGGCGTTGCGAAAGCTGGAATTTTGAAACGCGAGCGCCGGCTAGCTTACGCGCAGTTATGGGGTCAGTTTCGAAAGTTGGACCTTGAAAACAGCCGGCGAGGGAAAAAAAAAAAATAAAGCGTTCTAGAGTTACCTGTTGATCAGCGGGCCGGACTCGGAGGTGCGAAAGCTGATGCCGCTGAGGTTCCTCCTGCCGTGGCCGAAGTAGCTGCTGTGGCTCCTGAGCCTCGAGGCCGGGGGTAGGATCTCGACGTCGAGGTCGAGCTGCAGCTCGTCGGCGTGGGCCCAGGGCTGGATCTCGCAGGTCAGAGTGCCGGTGGTGCCGGAGCTCGAGACTCGAGCTAGGGATTCGTTGACGCTTGAGCTGGAGCGCTGGAGACGAGCAGCTGCTGCGTCTGGTGTCTCTGTGGAGGCTGGCATTTTCGGGCTGGCGGATCAGCTGGAGGGAATGCATCTTGCCATTTGTTGCTGAAGGGGGTGCTTGGTTCTGCTGGTTGTGAGAAAGATGGTTCGATTGGTTTGCCTCAAATAGGTATGTTTGGGATTGGATTTTTGAGAAAATTAAAAGTTGGATGCTAGATGTTTATGTTGAAGAAGTGGTTGTTTGAATGATCTTTATGCCAGTCGTAAAATTCAATTTTGAACATGACGCTGGTGTTTTACACGTCTTCAAACCAGTTTTTTAAGTACCAGAATAAAGGCAGATGTAAGCAGATAGTTTATTGCGAGATTGAATATCTAATAGGTTCCCGGAAATGTTTCTCTATATTATTGCCTTTAACAAACAACGCGGCTCCACATTCTGGCAGATTTATTAAAACAATAAATGCTCACTGAAAGGAAATAAAACTTGTTTTCAAGACAATTTTTCAACTTTATCCTTTCTTTATAAAATCAATTGTATTAAAAACATCCAATGTCATTATAAGATCATTGCAATTCGCAAAGTCATTTTGCACTTAACGTTTCTCAAAAGCAAGAATAATTATATCATTTGCATCTCTTTTATTATGTTTATTTGAAAGGATTGATTGACAAGGCTGCGTACTCTAACGAGCACAAAACAATCAGATCTCAGTCAAGTTAAAAAATGAAAAAATTTTGAAATTCGAGCGGTTATTATATATATTTTAATAACTCCTTCGGAATCGTGATTTACTGCAATTAAATTTACCCAGGAGAACATCCGTAAATTTTCTTAATTTAAACCGGCACGACGACGCTGATATTTCCACCGATATTTTTAACGGCATGCATAAAAGACACGATTCAATAAAAATATTGCAGTTAATAAATAGTCAACAAGTAGCCAATAGAGTAATTATAGAAATGAATGCGACCATTTGAGCATTTGCTTTAAATATGAAAAATCATTAATTAAGAAGGCTCGCTTCGCCGAGCAAAAAATAAGTAAAAGTAAACAACTTGACCTCCGATAAAACGTCTTGCCGATATGTCATTGCTCCTATTTTAAAATCAAATAATTATTATACTTATTGAATAAATAAGAAAAGCTTTAAGCAGCAACAATACGACGATACTTTCCACTGAACGTTGATAGTAGTAATTCATTTATAATGCCCGTATCGGCAAATGAAAAAATTGACGCGTAGCTATAATACGTACACGGAACGCTGCAGACATTTAATAAGAGTCCCGCAATTTTAATCAATTCACAGTCACAAAAAACGTAATACAGCCTATTGTATATATCAAAAGTAATCACGACGCTTTTTTTCCGCGCCGCGAAGCTTCGGCAGTTAAAAATTTCTCAACAATAACTCGCGCCGAGAGTCCAATGTAAATTGTTTAATCAAACGTAAGTGCGCAATTATTTCGACTATCACTTTTCCAAGAATCAGAGGCAGAGAGATAATCTATTTGAAAAAGCTACAAGTATATAAATAAAATCGCGATTGATCTTCCAGAGCGTAGCAGCTCTCGATGATTCATGTTTACTCGAAAAGCAAAGATAAGCAGCGGCAGCGGTATTTATTTTTAGCCGAAAAACCCGGATCGATCGCTTGATAAAGTAATAGACTTACAAAGTAATTTGTTTATCTATCGAAGTGGCAGGCGTCATTAAGGGATGTGTGAAGAATGAGAACGACGACGATCTAGTTGCTGATGCTGTCACTTTATTATTGCACTGAGCTCGCTCTCTACAGTATCCGGAGCAGAGGCTCGATTCTTGCCCCGCGCGCGCGGCGCTTCAATACCTTGCGCACCAAGAATTTCCGCAGAGGCAGAAGCCCCGATAAGCCGCACATAACAGTCGCACACAGATGGCTCGCTGGAGGAGCAGAATGAAAAATCGTAGGCAAGCAAAAATCGATCCTCTCACGCCGTGAAATTCGGCGCAACGCCGCAAGTAGACATCATTATGCAACTTTGCTCTCTCTCTCTCTTTCTCGCTCTCGCATATCCGTGCGCGGTGCGCTCACTTAATCGCAACGCGTTCGACACATCCTGCACGCGCGTGCAAAGCCGAGTGTGTGCCGCGGAGCCGCTTGCGGCTCGTCCGAAGGCTACCGCCTTGAATGAGGTTTTTCCCGCGCTCGCCACGGCTCGCACCAGCGGCCGACACTCGAGCGCCGTTCACCGTGATTTTTTTTCCCTTCCTTCCTCCTACTACACGTATATTCGTACATAAGCACACACAGAGGCAGAATCTTCGAGAGAGAGAGAGAGAGAGAGCAACGGTGCGAGCGGAGCGTTTATCGTCCGCTCTGCGCGCGCTACAGTAGGCTGACGTATGCCGCCTCGCGCTTTATCGCTCCGCCAGGCATTTCTTCTCTCTTTCTCGTGCTCGCCTCGCTCTTTCCGGCACTTTAGCCCACACTTGCACACTGGTATACCGCGAGCGCGCGCCTTACTTACGCGAATGTATCGCGCTCTCCTACGCGCGCCGATTCCAGCGACTCTAACTATAAACTACTTTACAATTTTTAAAAATAACTCTCCGCCCGCCCGCGCGCAGCCGCGCTAATCTCCTCTTCTTGAAAAGAAAGAGATGACATGTACAATTTGCTACGTATACATATCTATATACACGAAAATATACAAGAGGATGGCAGCTTGAAAAGTTTGTTCTCTCTCGCGGTCACGTGGACTTAGCGCCGCTGCCGCCGGTGCGCGAGCGCTCAGCGAAAATACAAAAGAGGTGTGGAGATCGCGTAAGCTGCGCGCGTCCACGTGCCACGTTTTGCGAGCTGCTCTCTCTCTCTCCTTCTCGTTTAGCCTCACGCAGGCGCGCGGCCGTGCGCTAACAAATAGCTACGCAAGCGCCTTCTCAAGAGAAAGATAGAGAGAGAAAGAGGGAGAGAGGAGAACGAGCAGAGCTGCTTAAAATTCTTTCCCCTTTTTTACAACCTACTTTTTTACATATATATACATCTGCTCTGCACGCCGAGCCTCTATTATGTCAGAATCTATATTTGCATTTACATAGAGAAAAACGTCTCCCGCTCCTGAGCCGCTGTCGTTTCATATTTACAGCGCAAGGTCGGCCACGTGTTTCCGAACGTTGCTGCAATCCTGCAAAGTAAATGTCATTTTATACTTTTCATTTTTAACTACTCCAATAACATAGGAATTTCGTTCCTAATTTTTTTTTTCTCTTTGTAATTAAGTACTTTGCTTTTGACAAGATCAAATTACCTTATTCTATAATCTTTCGTACTCTGAGTTCCATCGATAAAAATGCTCTCATGTTTGGATCTTGGACCTTATCCATAATCAGTTTTTGAACATCGCTTTGGCTGCCTTTTAGCACTGTGCTAAGTTTCTCTGCATATTCAATCCATACACAATTGGCACAGCCAGACATACAGCAATTTGTTGGCTCATCAATGTCATCTATATTTAAAGGAGCTTCTGGAGTAAACATTGGTCGAGAATCTTTCATGTCCTTACTTTTTGAAGTAGATGAATCACATCCTTCCTCTCCCGATGATTTTGATATAAATCTGTGATTACAGCTCCTTAAGAGTAAAGGCTTCAAGTGCTTCAGCTTAGTCATTTTTGTCTAAAACATTAATTTACAATGATAAGTTAAAAATAAATCAAATTTATTTATAATAAATCATATTTATTTTTATTATTATACTATGTAAAGAAAAAGATTATTAATAAATTGTGCAGCTATATTTTACCAAGTCCTTGTACATACAGAATATATTTCTACTAAAATTTATTTAATTTTATTAAATTTTCATTAAGTATGAGAAATAATCCTTACTCATTTTCACTTCCTCGATAAAATAATAAGTAATTTTTAAACATGATCTTCAAAAAGTGACATTTGATAAAAATAGTCAGGGTTAATGTCATCAAGCTTTATTTACTAACCTAAAATACACGAGTATTTGCAGTAGGTATTTTTCAGCACATGTCCCGATCTCCTGAAAACGAGCAAAATCGAGAACGCCTACTTGTAAGCACAGCAGCTCATTTAAATTCGAATTTATTCACTTTGCGTTTTATTAGAATGGATTAGAGTGGAAAGCTATTCCGGAGGCTCTATCATCAGCTGATACTACTCAACAAGTCAACGCGCGCGCTGCTGCAGCTCATAAGCGCTCATCTACGTCTTTGGGACTTTGGCAGTGTATGTGTATATTGTATCATTTCGACAGAAAACGAAGCGCACGTGCATCCTCCCCCTTATAAAAAAAGCCAATGTCGTTGCATCGGTAGCATTGAATAGAGATGGGCCGTAAGATTCCTGGAAAGAAACACAGAGGAGTCAAAGATCCAGATAAACAGAGAGCTAAACGCTTATCAGAGTAAGTGATAAAACGTTTCTTACGATAATGTTTTCGTATGGTTTGCAGGTTATGTCCGAGTTTATTTTTAATTGCTACTTTGATTGCTTACAGATTAGAGACTAAAATCAATGCTCCACCAAAGAATATTGATGATCAGGATATTCCTAAGAGTCTAGAGCGTTTGATTAAGCTTAAAAATGCTGTGAAAAATAATAGTATTGTAAAAAAGAAGCGAAAGAAGAAGAAGGGAGCAAAGCTCATCAGACTCGGTGCTGAACAGAGTAATAAACTTCCTAATCCCAAAGCTAAGCCGGAAAAAATTGTACCTGTTTTTAATCAAGAACCTGGTGAAACTGAGTATGAGTTTTGGAGCAGAGTTAATCGAGAGACTCATGATTTTATAAAAGAAACTGAATTTGAGACAAAGTATAATGTTCAGGTAAAGCGCAGTGCAGAAACTGGTCAAATTGAGGGAATTGAGAAGAAACCTAAAGATGAACTTGATGAACTTGAAAAATTGAAAGCTAAACACAAGAATATAGGAAAGAAAAAGAAATTGACTGATGCAGAGGGTAATGTTAAGTTAACAAAAACCCAAAAGAAAAAACAGAAATTATTAAAAAAGAGGCAGAAAAAATATCAGAATGATGTTGATGAATTCAAAACTTTCAAAGATAAAGTTGAATTTGGTGAGGTTGTGCATGCACCACCAGAATTGAAAGTACATCCAAAAAATACTAATAAAATTTCTACTAATAATAAAGTAAGTGAATTTTGTCAGTTTTATTAAAATTTATATCCACTGCATTTTTAATAATTATAATTTTTAACAGGGCAAAAATTTATTATTGAACTCTATTTTGGAAGAAAACAATTCACCAAAGAAAGATAATAAAAAAACAATAAACAGAGCAGGAAAACTGAAAGATCTTCCTGTTGGAGAAAGACGTCAAATTGAAAAACAGCAACGTGATGTTATTGCTGCTTACAAATTACTGAAAGCAAGGAAATTAGGACAATCTTCAATGTCAGCTTAAGGTTTTAATGATATTGATTTATTCTTTTTATACAGCATTTTATGTTAAAGTAGATCTAGAACATAAGATATATTTTTCTTTTTTAATATAGTACAAATTTTGTTATAAATATTACAACAAAATAGAAAACAATGTATTATCCTGTTGTCCACACAAAAGGCTCTAGCCTATCCTCTACCGGTAACAAATTATTTAATGTTTCCAGACTTTCCAAAGTCTGATTTAATTGCATATGACACTTGGTAAGCTGTCGGCTTAGTTCATGTACTCTACCAAGTTGTTCAGCAAATTTAGCAAATTTTTTTTGCCTTTCTGTTGCAATATTCATCATTTTAATAAGATCACTATCAATATTGGTGCAAAGAGCATTTTGCTCACTTGCAATCATTTGTGCACTATTATTAAGGTGATGTTGATATCTTGCACATAAATTAAAAAGTCCAATAGGGTCCAGTCTTTCCAAAACTTCAGGATCTCGTACTCTAGGGGGTAAATTAAGAGTTCCACGCATGATTGGAAGAAACATAGGAATGTTTTTCAGCTTTACTAGATCTGGATCTTTGTCAGCTGTTGGATCTACAGCTGCAGCCTTCACCACTACAATATCGTGTACTTTATCGGATGCTGATTTTCTGTGACCAATACCACCAGCACTCAACTTTCTTCGTGTTGACTCTTGAGCACCAAGGCTCTTACCTCGATAGAGTTGTGATTGCTTATTGGTCATCTTTGGGGAATCTCCTATTGGTCTATTTACAGTATAAGATATATATGGCAAATCGGAATCCGAACAAACACTTGGGCCAGGACTACTGCACCTTGGTGGTGTATCATCTGGCAAGCTTTCCCGATTTGGAACACTTTTGCCTCTTCTTAGAGGGGTAGCTCTTGCGCGTCCACGTTCGCCTTGCCCATCAATGTTTTGAGAACTATGCTCTGAACCCATATCGATGTCTAGATTTGTTTGCAAAATAATTATCAGTTAAATGCAAAAATTATGTTGAATAAATAATTGGCTTATAAAATATGATGAATGAACCTTTGATGTCAGTCGTAGGTTAAATTTCTAATTATTATTAACCACTTCTGACATGTGGTTATCTTGAATTTATAAAATCAGTCCATAATTTCTGTTGTAATACTGAATTTACTAAACAATACTGGTTGAAGTGTCATTATGTGACAAACATCAAACACTAGATCTAAATAAATGAGTGTAAGCACAACTTTTTCAGTTTTGTTAGTAAAGCATGTGGAACTTGATGTAGTAGGTGGTGACATCTGCGTTCGTTTTAGTGCATGCGCATTTATGAAGGAGTAAATCTATAGTTTTTAAACTTAAAATAAAGACAGAAAATATTAGCTAATATTAGTTTAAAAATAAATTGTTCTCAAATATCTTTTTTAACTATTAATTTTTAACAAATACTAATACTGCAAGAAAGAATCAACAAAAGAGACCTTCTTTATCGACAATACCGAGTAACTCAATACTTTTTATTGCCGTAATAAAAAGTTTGATATACACAGAGTTAATCTTCTAAAAATAATCGTTATCAAATAAACAATAAATATCGTAAGCATCCACTTTGCAATAATTCAATATTCTTATTAAAACTCAAGAGAAGCAGCATTTATCAAATAAAGCGAATATCAGATTAGAGCTCCTAAAATCGACTTTTGCGCTTGAGCGATAAAATTCGTTGGAAAAAGTTTCTTACTTGCTCACCGAAACTTCTTGGACTGTCACGGAAATCATTAGTTGCGGTCGAGAGCGATGAGGGTAATTTAATTACACAATTATTTTCGAGACGCAGCCCCGAGATGAGCGAGATTGCGCTCTTGCACAATCGTACAAATCGCATAAGACAGCCTCCTTCTTTTTCCTCTCCTGACGGCGCATCTCGCAGACACGGTATGTTTTATTCGCTTTGTGTAACTGAATTGTCTGCTAAATTTATTGTAATACCTAGTGTATTTTATTTACAGAACAAAAAGGAGCGTAAATTTAGTTTCTGCGCAAAAAGTCTCGTAATCATTTACGAAAAGCGCATAAAACATAGCGGAATCTTCTTTTAGAACAATAACTCAAAAATGCAGATCAAGGCCACCCGCGTAGGGTCACTCTTCGACAAAATAATCTCAAATTGTGCATAAATCATCAGTCTCCACAGTGTTTTTTTTTACAACCTCCATATTTCAACAGCTCGCCGTTAAGAAACAAGCGAAACGGAGAAAAAAAATCAAGAAACGCGATGCGAAATTTTTTCCAACTTCTAAATCAAATTTATGGATCTCTCCGCTGTAAGAGCGAGCGCTTGACGAGCTCTCGTCGAGCGATAAGCGCGGCTCGCTCCAAGAAATACGCAAATGAGAAGCGTATCGGCATCTCCGAGTCGTCGCTGTCGTCTATATACGCCTCCTCTAATTTTCCACGCACCGCGCTTGAATTTTCATGAAGCCTGCCGCTAGGTCTACCCAATAAACATGTATACACGCCGCGAATCCAGGCGCGGCCGACGGAAGAGGATGCGCTGTTTTCACGGCCGACTGGCACGGACAAAAAGCCGAAATTCATTATCGATTTGCGATTGTCCCTGCGGTGTAGGTATATACGTGCGCGATTGCGCCGCGGAGGAAATTGCATCGGCGGCTGCACGCGTCGAATCGCGATTTCCACGGCAATTTCGACGGCTCGGCCAAACAATCAACAAGTTTCTTACCTTGACTTTACTTTGCCCGCGGCGAGGGTATATACACGAGCTTTTTTACAATCTGGCGAACGTTTTAAAGTGCTGCGGGTATATCGAGCTTCCGGGATGTGCGCAATGAAGTTTAGTGGACGCGATTTGACTTTTATTTTCGCGTGTTTCTCGCTTTAATAGTGGTTTCGTGCTGGATTTACAACGCCCGCTTTTTTCCGCCGCGAGCCGTGGATCAAAATTTTAAGCTCCCTCCTTTCCGACGCTATACTCTCGTTAGCGCGCGCTGACGAGTCGCATGTAAGGAAGGCTGGCCTGAATTGCAGCATGCGCTTATTATTTTTAAAGCTTAGTCATTTTCGACATAATTCATTATTTTTTCTTATTAGAATTTCGACTATTCCAGCCTCGAAGCAGCATAGAATTACAGTGGCTTTCAGCAAATTGCGCTCTCCGAAATTCAATTATCAAGCAACTTAATTATTTGCGAGCAGAGCTCAAACGCACACGCAGGCCTGCATTAAAACGATCGAATTATGACTAATTAAGCCCAACAATCATCCGAAATTGCAGCCGCCCGCATCGAGAATTCAACTAAAACATTAAATCAGTCAGAGCCGCGCACTCTGCAGCGCTGCATATACAGCTATAACAGAAGGTCGCTCTCGGGGTGCATGTATTGAAAGGCAATTAAAAAGCGGGCGTAGGGCTGCGGCTCGCTCTCTGGCTAACAAAGCGCGCATGTAAATATAGCAAATGGAACGGGCGAGATGCAGAGAAGGAGAAAGTGCAGCAGCGCTTCTATATCGGTGCGCCGCAGAGTGACCGTCGAGATTAATCAAGCGGCGATGATGCACTTTGACTGTGATGCAGCGCTAGCGAGCGCATCACCTTCTCGCTGTGTGTGGACGTGCGTCAGCATGGATTCTTTTTTTTTTTATGTTTTGGCTTGTTTGCGCTTTTTTTGGTTTTCAGTTGGGAGCGGTTCGGTTTAGCATGTTATTAATGATTCTTGATTCAATCTGTTGGATGTTTGAGGATCAGATTGTACACTGTTTTGTATTTGAATGCAGTGAACACGTGATTGTTTTATCAGTTTCACTTGCAGGTTGAGTTGAGTATGTATAATCTGAAGTATAATGTTTTTCCTTACTAGAGGATGTTTACTTAGACAGAGATGCTCATTAAGCGGCCGTTGATTCATTATAAAGTGACAAAATTTTCGTTATTTGTCACGCCGGCGCTTATCTTGTGAAGCAATCGCATTTTCGTAAACAGCCGCCTCTTAGAATTCGTACGAATACTTCTGAAAAAGGCAGTCGCTCTTTAAATATCTGTATACATTAATTGAGATACAAAATCCAGTCGTTTCCTCGTCGTGACTTTGAGCGTGGAATTAAAAATATTATTATAAATTAAAATTTTATTATTAAACACTGAAAATATGATTAAAATATTCCGTATTATAAATTTTCATTGATAATTATGCATGTTAAATTTAATAAACACCCGCATCGTTCGATCAAAGAAATCAATGAAATAAGAACTTTTATCATAAACATCGAGCTTATCGGCAGCCCGCTCCTCTGGCCAGCAAGCTACATGAAGTTTTGAAAAAGCAACCCATCCTCACTGAAAACATTCCTTCCACACACATACACAGCTCAAAGAATCTATAGCACACAGTAGCAGCTCCAAAGTCCCAACAAGTACACAATCGACTGCAATCGGTTGCATAATATTCGCGCGATTATACTTGCACATATAGAGAGTCGGCTCTCAACTCTCGGGCGCGCATCGATCGAGGCCGCGCACAGAAAAGTTCGACGAAGAAGCTCGCGCGCAAAAACAAACAGCCGCCTCTCCGGGGGCTCCTCTCTCGTGTATATATAATTGAAGGCATCTCGCGCCGCCGGCTCTCTCTCTCTCTCTCTCCGCTAATCGCGGATCGATCGCACGCGCGGGCCTGATAAGGGTCACGTATATAGAGAACGATGATAAAGTACTGCACGTATATACACACTGAGCGAGCGAGAAAGAGTGAGAGAGAGAAGCGAGCGCGCTCCCTCCTCTAGGCTATGCGCGCGCGCGGGCGCGAGGAGAGGAGCGGGAGCTTGAGACTCTCTTGGCGTCGCAAGTCTACTCTCCTCGTCAGTCAGTGAGCAGCGAGCTCCGCTAGTGCTTGGATCCTCTCGCCGCAGTCGCGTATCTCTGCATATACACATACACCTATATAATAAGTAAGCGCGCACGTATATACGACGTGGGCCACGTGCGCGCGACGATAGCAGCCGACTGCGCAGCGAGCACTCGCTTAGAAAGAGAGCTACAACTCCGAGAGAGCCCTTTCATTGAGATTGATTCAGCGGCGCACCGGTACGTACTTACTCACTGCTGCACTTTTGTCCCTGCGATACCCTCAGCGCCGCGAGCTTTCCGCCTTGATCCGGATTAAAAGCGCCTACGCTTTATAACTTAAATACATTGCACCAAGCGAGCTTTATATCTGAGCCGGCTAGTTAACCGCTCCACTGACTTTCTGCCCGATTTTTCCGTTAACGCTTGCACGAGCGGCTCTAATAATCTTTTTATTCGCAGCTTTCAATAGCCTCGCGCCGAATTATTTTCGCCTCTGTCTTATATTACCCGAGTGTAGTTTTTTTTTTTTTCTAATTGCTAAGTAGTCTGAAAACTGGAACGATCACGGTTGAATGCCGGTTTAGTTTCCAGGAGAAATATTCTAGGCGATCGTTATTAAATTAATTAGATCTATAGCCAGCGCGAGCGCGCTTGTTCTCGCGTTCCGAGAAAAACATGACCGATAAAAGATCGCCGATCTCTTAGATTTTATTATCGACGATTGTTATCGCACTGCCACTTGTCTCACAACAATCGATAAACTCCCGGACAGAATTACTTTCATAACGGAAAATCGACGGGAAGACGTCTTTATTCTCGTCGCTAAAAAATCGGCCGACTAAAACTAGAATCCGCGAGGCATCGATTCACGAAGAGCCGAGCGGCTATCCCCTCGCAGCGTTTTTAATAATAACAAACGTCTCGACGCGAGCCGTCGGCCGAAGCCTTTCATTACGAGTTTAACTAATTACACACTTGTCTTTTCGACGAATGCGACTATACACAACCGATCCCGAGCCTCTCTCGGTCACTGTAATAATTAGATAACACCGCGCGAGTTCCACTTTACTTAACTCGACGCAGGAATGCAGTGCCGTTTCCACGCGAATCCACCTTTAATTTCCTACATATAGGTGTATAGGCATAGATTTACGCGTAGACGGGCAGATAGGCGTTGCGCGCGCTAGGTCTTTACTCCCTCGCGTGACTCGCGCGCTATGCTCGCTCTCTTGCGCTCCGAGAGCAACTGGGTCGGCTTCTCTTCCTTTTCTCTCCCCTCAAGGTCGCCTCGAGCCGATAACAGATGCGTGTATGCGGCTACCTGCTTCTGCCCGGCTCTTTTGGAATTTGTCTTTTTTTCCTAGGTAGTTGATGTCGATGGATGCTTTCTTGGGAGTCGTTATCTAAGCTATTTCGCTTGCAAACGCGCGAGCTTAATGACACGGCTAATCGGTCTGGGATCTCGTAAACAAATCGTTTGTTAAACTGACAAAATCAGCATGTCGCCGCTGTAAAAGTACACGTTTCGCTGGCAAGCCGAGCTTCCGAGCTTGTAAGGATAACTTGGCTCGCTCTCCTATGAGCGATTTCAGTTTAAAAGAGTCAAAGCGACGCGCCTCGTTTGTTTTGACGAATCTCAATATGCTAACGATTGACAGTCCACGCGTTCGCTACTATACGCACTAATAATAGTCGCTTAAAATTCGGCCTATCAAAATATTCTCTCGGGACGCGGGCGGCACTAAAAAAAGAATGTCAAAAACACGCCGATGCCCGCTCCCTGATTAGCTCGCTCGTTAATCAGGCGGGCGGGCTTTTGATAAAATTTATATAATTGGGCCATCATCCCACGAAAATAGGCCAGCGTCACTAAGGAAAAGCAGCGAAAATGTCGTCGTTGTTTTCCGCGGAATTAAAGATACACGCAGCGTTAAAGAATCGCGCGCGCGCTCAAAAATATAATCTTGGACGCGAGCGAGCGAGCGAAAGAGCGAGCCAGGGCCCGGCCTTTATTGCGTGACAAGGTTGAACGCCTCGTAGAGCCGGCCGATACGCCGTGACGCCCGCGCGCGCTCTCCGCTGCTTTTCCTCGACTTTTTCTTCGTCACTTTTTTTTTTCTTTTTCATTGTAGTTTGTTTGTTCTCGGGTTTTAATGAACGGCTAAGTAAAGCGGGCAGCGCGCGCGGCGAAAATTTGTAATTAAAAATTATTTGATAATGCTTATCTTGGGAGCGCTAAAAATAATATGGAGCATGAAAATTTTATCGGGCTTTTTATTAAGGCCTTTTGTGATTTTCAAATTCGCTGTTATTTCAGACGCTCGTCCCCCGGTGAATTATTTCGCGAAACTCGCTTAGTTTTCCATTATTCTTGGTAACTTGAAATATGGACGGTATTTCTTAACAAGTTACTACGAAAAGTACTATTTCGAATATTCAGCGCTTGTTAAATTCCTTCCGAGATCACAAAATTTATTTGCTGCTTGTACCTACCGCTGCGGTAGTAGACGAAGCTGTTAACGTATTCGCCAAGCAATTATATTCGTCTGTGATTCCGTAATAATTATTGTATAGAATACATTATATTAATACACAAAATACGTTTCTTTATATATGTTAGATCTTCATTTACGTAATAAAAATGCTGTACTATTTTTGAATCGTATACGTACATTAGATCGTTGGCACATTCAAAAAAGACGCTTTGGTAAATAAAAATTTATTAATAGATTTTATAGTAAAATTTTCTATCCTTAGAAAATTCTATAGTAAACTAGTTTTTCAGTAAAACTATTTAAAAATGTACTTGTAACGCAATTATATCTTATATCATGTAATGCAGATTTAATTTTACGTAAACCAGCCATAATTTCCAATACCCTCGCAGTTAAAGTTAGCATAAAATATCAAATGAAATTCGCAAAACGAACCTAATTATTTCCGCTGTCTCCCATGATAGCACCGAAATTCTCAAATTCCTCCGTCCAACTTATATCTCTCGCAAAATTCTAATATCACTTTCAACAATATTCACTATCAATGTAACATCGCTTGTCCAGCACATACACCTACGCGAGAGCGGCATCTCCTTGAGTAGCCTTACATAATGCCTCCGCAAACTTATTTCCATTAGATGAATTTATTACAAGCACAAGCCGAGCCGATAAAACATTCGTCGCACTCGCGCGATATGTAAAAGCAAACGTCGGCTCGTCGCTCATTAAAATTCCCGGAAAATAATCGTTTACCCTCGATAAAAAGTCTTGCGACACTCGCGTACGAACACACAAGCCGGCTAATTATTTCGCGCACATTTTATTAGCCGGCGATAAAAAAGCGCGCGCGGCAAACAATCGAACTGTCAGTAAAACAGCTCCGAATATTCCTTTTCCGTATATAAAAAATTCTACGCTTACGCATAGTACGTCATCCGAAGGTATAGAAGTAGAATAAATACGCGTAATCGAGGGGACAGGCAGAGAGGCGTGCTTAATTTATAAGATCAATTATTAGTGTCCGGCTTTTTGTCAGCGGGCAGGCGAGGCGCATAATTAGAATTTGATCGAGGACCGACGGGCAGCCGGCGCTCGAGGCTTTAGCCGCTTCGCTGGCTGCGTTTATGTATATATATAACGAGAGTGGGATGGAAAGAAAATTTTGAAGGCTATACAGCTGTTATCACGGCGCTGCAGGTGACACGTCGATATAGCGGCCGCCGATTTGTTTTCCGCGAATCGAGCCGATCAGCCTTGCAGAACGGAATTGCGCCTCCGCCCACGCTTTATGCTTTTAGAAAATAAGTAGTGGAGCGATGGAGTGTCTTGCTCTGAGTGGACGGGTTAGATAAGAGCTTTTAGACGTTTCTATAAATTTTAATGCTTCTTTTTTGGTATTTGCTTGCTCTCGGGTGTATTGTTTGTACGTACTATGGTGATGTGCAAACTTTTTTATCACTATTTATACTTTGAGTATGAAAGAAAAGAGCCATAGTTTTGTATTGAGGAGTTAGCTTTAAGTATAAAGAAATTGTCTATTTTATTAGTACGCATCCGAATGGAAAATTAATTAGTTGATTGTTAGAGCCTACTTACTAGGAGAGGCCCAGGCCTCCGGATCACGAATTTTGCTCAAACTTTGGGATATGATTCTAGGTAACAAAA